>WNWK01006914.1:0-99914 GCA_009830355.1 Cherax destructor | reverse complement strand
AGCAGTGAAGATTTTTTTATGAGGATAGTGAGGCCCCAGGTTAGAGTGTGTAGGAGGGGGGGGATATTTCCCAGAAAAAGGGGGCCCTTAGACAAGGATGTGTGATGTCACCGTGGTTGTTCAATATATTTATAGATGGGGTTGGAAAGTGAATGGGGTCTTGGCAAGAGGTGTTGGGCAAAAAGATAAAGCAAATAAAAAGTGGGAGTTGTCACAGTTGTTTTTTGCTGATAAATTTGTTTTTGGGAGATTCTGAAAAGTTGCAGAGGTTGGTGGATGAATTTGGTAGGGTGTGTAAAAAAAAAAATTGAAACTGAATAAAAGGAAAAGAGTAAGGTGATGAGGATAACAAAAAGAATAGGTGACGAAAGATTGGATATCAGATTGGGGGGAAAGGGGTATGGAGGGGGTGAATGTATTCAGATATTTGGGAGTGGACATGTCAGCAGATGGGTCTATGAAGGATGAGGTGAATCATGGGGTTGATGGGGGAAAAATTGAGTGGGCACTTGGGGTCTGTGGAGACAAAAAAACCTTGCCCCATGGAAGTAAAGGGGAATGTATGAGAGTATAGTTATTACCAACGCTGTTATATGGGTGTGAAGCATGGGTGATGAATGTTGCAAGAGGAGAAGGCTGGAGGCAGTGGAGTTTCCCCATGTCTGAGGTCAATGTGGGTGTGAATATAATGCAAAAGAATTGGGTTTGGAAATTAGGAGGTGCGGGATTCCCAAAAAAACGATTGTAAAAGAGCTGGGGAAAAGGTTTTTGAGGTGGTTTGGACATGGGGAGAAATGGAACGAGACGGAGGGACTTCGGGGTGTATAAATCTGTAGTGGAGGAAGGCGGGGTGGGGGTTCGGCCTGGGAAAAGGTTGGAGGGAGGGGTAAAGGAAGTTTTGTGTGCGAGGGCTTGGACTTCCAAAAAAAGCATGTGTGACGTATTTGAAAAGGAGTGAAGGGAAAGGTTTAGGGTTTTTTAATACTTGACGTGCTGTTGGAGTTTTAGCAAAGTAACATTTATGAAGGGATTCGGGAAACCGGCAGGCCGGACTTGAGTTCTGGAGATGGGAAGTACAGTCCCGGCACTCTGAAGGAGGGGTTAAATGTTGCTTTTTTAAAAACGAAATTGTAAAAAGCCCCCCCTGGAAAGAAGTGATGGATGAATGATGTTGAAAGTTTTTTTTTTCGGGCCACCCCCGCCTTGGTGGGAATCGGCCGATGTGTTTAAAAAAAAAAAAAAAAAAAAATAATATATATATATATATATATATATATATATATATATATATATATATATATATATATATATATTTAATAAATTTACATTAATAAAGATTAGTCTTTTGTCAAAATGAACCTTTTAATTAAACCCCAAGAAACGTAATATATATTATTGTTAGAAAAAAATAAATCATGTGTGTCTTCAATTTAAAAAGAAAATATTGATCCAAGATCAATATTTTGAATCAAAAATAAATAAGGTCAGTTTCATGATCACTTAATCATAGAAGAGGTGGCTAAGGCGCTATGAAAAACGTGATTTAGTTTTTACCACCGAAGTGCTAGTTTATTTTCCCCTATCCTCCTGTGGACGGTGTGTGAAGAGGCCACTCGAAGGGTTTTTTCAGAAGTGATGAGTCTCCATGACGCAAAGGACCCCACAACACTATAAAATGTTGTATAATTGCACTGTTTTGGAATTTGTTTATCTACCTATCACATTTATTAAAATGATATTAGACATGAGATAAATAACACGAACTAATAAAGATGCTCAAATAAATAAAAAATGACAAATTATACAGAGTGAGGGAAAACCGTGTGTATATTCAGTGTACGCATGAAATTATAATGTTATGTTCTCTCTGGTCTACTGACACTAAAGAAAACTGTATCTTGAGGTAACTATTAAGATCCTCTACTGTAAAGACTCAAAAATGCCCGATTTTCGCGATTCCTTTGTCAATGCCCATTACTAATGAACTGATTGAAAGGATTTTCACAACATATATAAAACAATGAATGTTTTACAAGCTGGTGAAAACATTTTCTAAATTTTCCCCAAAATAAATTCTAATTTGTGTGGGGTAAAGACAGATATTTTGCTAAATGTCAAAAACTTACCAAGTGTATTTTTTGGGGAGGATGAAAATAAGGTATATTACAGTATTTCTTATCATTATAAAATCGAATTAGCATTGTTTTATCAGTAGGAAGTCCCCGAAAAACTTTTGACAGTGCCAGTATGTGCCAACAGCCTGCAAAATTTCATTGTCATTATTTTTTATTTGTTTGATGACCAATTTTATTGAAACTTTGTCAAAATAGCTTAAATGAACGAAATCAGACAACAAAATGGTTAAGTCATCCAACCAATTAGTCGGAACCAACTTGTTTTCTGAACTAAATAAAGGTAAATTGTAGACTAATGTTATTATGATAAGTTAAACACAGGATATATACACTTTAAGGTGTATTTTCTCTGAGTGTTTATTATATCTCTGCTTTAGGGATTAAAGTATTCTTGTTTAGTGGTGAGAAGATAATGTGCAGAGTTAATAACACTAGTGTGGTTGATAGGTTGTATATCCCATTAACCAGCCGACCAGGTTAAGCACTAAATTCGAAAAGATCTTACATCAAATCCATATTAGAAAATAAATTTTTTGTAATACCTAACCTATGGTTATCCAACCTATCATCACTCAAAATTTTACAATTAGGTTAGGCTGTGTTAGGTTAGGCTAGGTTAGGTTAGGTTAGGTTAGGTTAGGTTGGGTTAGGGTAGGTTAGGTTAGGTTAAGCTGGGTTAAGTTAGGTTAGGCTGGGTTAGGTTAGGTTACGTTAGGCTGGGTTAGGTTAGGCTGGATTAGGTTAGGCTGGATTAGGTTAGGTTAGGTTAGGTTAGGCTGGGTTAGGTTAAGTTAGGCTGGATTAGGCTAGGTTAGGTTAGGCTGGGTTAGGTTAGGTTAGGTTAGGCTGGGTTGGGTTACATGATTAAAATTGGTAATTAAATTAAAAATTCAGTTTGATAAAAATGTATAATATTACAATACACAACTTACTGAAAATAAAAGAAATTACATAATAAAAGACAGTGCACTTTTTGAATGTTAAGGAAATTATGTTCAGGGACAAAATATAATGACAATGTATTGTTGCAACCATAGTTGGTATAGTGACTTATTTTGCAGCCATAGTTGGTATAGTGACTTATTGTTCAACCATAGTTGGTATAGTGACTTATTGTTTAGTTTTAGTTGATATAGTGACTTATTGTAGTCACTGTATAGAGACTTACTATTAGAGTCATGGTATATGACTTACTGTTGTAGTGGGCCCATTACAGTGACACCTAGGGTTTTGGGAAAACATGTTAGTGACACCAAAGGGGTGGCCCCATTACAGTCACCCGATTTGGAACCCTGGTAGTGACACCTAGGTGTGGGCACATTACAGTGACATCTAGAATTGGAACACATGGTAGTGACACCTATGTGTGGGCCACATTACAGTGACACCTAGGTTTGGAACACATGGTAGTGACACCTAGGTGTGCGCCACATTACAGTGGCAGCTAGATTTGGAACACATGGTAGTGACACTAGGTGTGGGCCACATTACAGTGACACCTAGGTGTGGGCCACATTACAGTGACACCTAGATTTGGAAAAATGGTAGTGACACCTAGGTGTGAACTGCATGACAGTGACACCTATTCTAAAAATCTGTGGCCCACCTCATAGACCAACTTCCATTAACAGGCCCGCCCACATGTGACCATGTGTCTACCTGCTCCACTTCTCAACATCTTCCATTCACTATGGTGAAAGTGTCCATCTTAATGCATCTGTATTAGTTTGTGAAAGTCTATTGTGCAGGCAAATTTTTTTTCAGTAATGATTGCCTGATGTTGCACATGCAACTTAAAGTCATCAGCTTGTCAAAATTATACCACTGATTTGATGACAAGTATCTTTATCTATGCCTTGTAGGTAAAACATATTATTTTGAACTGCTATAGCTAAGACAGGAGGCAGAGCCGGATTAAGATTTTGTAGGCCCCTGGGCTACAAGCATTGTGAGCCCCCAGTGATGTAATAACATACATAAACTTACAGGAGTAACTGAACACTTTTTCTCTGGAGGCTCTCCAGCTGGTTGCAGCCCCTGGAGCCCATGCTTTAATCCTGCCCTGACTAGGGGTAATACTTTGGCAGGGGATGGGGATTACGGGAGGAATATTGTTGGGGTGCGGAATATGGGAGGACTATGTAGGGGTTTGGTGATTCAGAAGGTGGTGGGTGACAGGAATTAATATATAAGAACCTTAGTATTATCAAATATTCTGGGGATGAATAAGGGTGCTATGGATTAAGGGTCTGGAAGGAATGGGGTTGTATGTGACACTTAGATTATATATTGGTCACATTTATGTGCTAATGAAGGTATTAAAGTGTGTAGTACCAGATGTGTTGTTCCTGTGTAAATTCCTCCACCTCCTTCACACATGCATAATTATAAATATATATTATTAGTAAGTTTTTAGTTGCATATCTTAATGTACTACATAGCATACCAATAAGTGTTTGTGTCGTACCTTGGTTTGGGACGACACGTTCGTGGTGTCCTCTGGGATGATGAATGATGGGCAACTCTGTCTCCTCGTCTCCTCTGCTGCGCCGGTTCCCATCTCTGTAATATCAAGTTATCTTTAACACGTCTAAGTGGTTCGTTATTGAATATTTAACTTCTCTCTAAGTTACTCATTTCCTATATTTAAAATATTTTCTCCTTTTAGCTTTCTATTATTTTTTATAAGATTCGCTATGAGTTTCACTTTTCTTCAGTTAAATATAATATTTTCTCACCACATCATCCACCACCTGTGTTTATATCTCTCATCTATTACTTTGGTTCTTCCTTGCTCCTCAGATTTACATACTTTGTTTCGCCTACATTCATATAATCATTTAACTTAATTATTCCTTAGTTCAAAATTAATAATCCACAAAACCACCAGTTTCTAAAATGTTTAAACAAATACTACTCTTTTTTGTGTGTAATTCAATCTACTACACTGTTCTCTTTTAAAAAACCTAAGAGTGTACACACTGTATTTTCAAAGTCTTGTGGCTTTGATATTTAGTGTCTTTAAGATTAATATTCAACACAGTCATGATTTTAATTTTTAAATATAAGGTTCTGGGCCTCTAGTCCATTAATGACAATTTACTTTCTTATATCAAGCTAAAGATTGCGTCATATTTTTTTTACATACAAAATGAACAATAAAATAAAAACCATACCACGGGTGGGGATAGAACCTGTGGTCAGAGAGTCACAAAACTCCAGACCGACGTGTTAGCCACTGGGCCAGCTAGCTACAACTAGGTATATTTATACACCATAGGAAGGTTAGCATAGGCCACCACTGTGACCACAAATGCAAGTTTTTACAGACGAATCTCCCGCCAGCGTAGCCGTGACGAACTCTAACTCAAGACAAGAGGATGCAGTACTCCTCTGCGTGTACTCCGCTGTACTCTGCGTGTACTCCGCGTGTACTCCACGTGCTCCGCCGTGCTCCGTCCGTGCTCCATGTTTTCGTAGGTTATCACGGTTTTCTTTAGCGTGTTAGAAACTTTAAACTGCGCAAGTGAACTTATAAGGTACATCCCTACAGCGCTTAGAACTAATCTAGCAAAAAATAGTACACACTGAGAAAACAAAGTTTAAAAAGTGTGAAATAACATAGCAGAGGCAGACTCCCAGAGGGGAACTATAGGCCTAGTGTGCCAAGTGCAAAAAATAGAAAATCATAACTTAGAACAAATCTGTCAGAGGAAAGAAAATCTCCCTGATAATAGTGTGTTATACATAGTGTTATAGTTTATAACACAGTGGTATCGTAGTGTATAGATAAGATACTATAATTAATGCTATGATGGAAATTAAGACGGAAGTGTTAGGCCTAAATAGATAGATAACTTGTGTTTTAAATAGTTACCAGCAGTCGCTAGGATCTACCACACAGGTCACCTCGTATTAATAATCTTCCTAAACCTGCTAGTGTACCTGACGTATAGTCTAGTGATACCATAGAGTAAAAAAAAAATCCTATTGAAATGCAAAATGGTGCACAATCTCGAGGAAATACGAAAAGTGTACAGTTTTGTAGAAATACTATAACCAATGTAGATTAAACCATACCACGGGTGGGGTTCGAACCCTCGGTCAGAGAGTCTCAGAACTCCAGACCGTCGTGTAACATGAATCTTATTGAAGCTAGCTGGCCCAGTTGCTTACGCGACGGTCTGGAGTTCTGAGACTCTCTGACGCGGGTTCGAACCCACCCGTGGTATGGTTTGTTTGCAATCGTGTCATTACGATTTCGTGGGTCAATGTACAGTTGTCAGTGAACGTTGCAACACAATGACATAAGATCATCCATCATCAAGAAACCCTCTCACCAGTGTTGCCATGGCTAATAACAATAACAATATGGTACTTAGTGTGGTGGTGTGAAGAAAATTAGACAATTCTTCTTTCATTGAAATACGAGAAGTATATAGTTACTTGGCAGCAGTCGCAATATAAGAAAGTAAATATTCTTCCAGTAATCTTCGCCAGTCCTCCTACCATAGCCAACAATAGTGATAAAATAGCATTTGATGTGGTGAAGGTGAAAAAAAAACTAGAAAACCTAAATACAGTGATCTATAAGTGCCCAAAACTTCAGGCTGTAAAAAAAGGTGCCAGAGGTCACCAGCCGTTCATCATATTAGGAGCTGCCAGAAGTCACCAGTTTATTCAACACGCAAGTTATACTTTTTGTATCAAACTAACACATATTAGTCTCTTAAACACAACTAAATACTTCTAGTAGTTATAGACCAGCTAGTTAGGAGAGTTGTAAAGTGTTGTAAATGACCACCACCATGAAAATCTGTGTAGTCTGCAGAAAAGGTAACGGACGTAACCATGCCTGGATTGCTTGCAATCTCTGTGGTCAATGGTCCCATGGGTCGTGCAGGAACTTTAAACCAGCGACCACATCTGATATAAAATCATAGAAGTGTTTTTGGGTCTGCCAAACGAGATACACTTGTATGAGGAAATTACATCTATACTAAAAGACAAGAACACCAATAAAAGATCCTTCTTAAAAGACATGTCAGCTGGTATGACAGCTGGGAAAATAAAATGGGAGGGTTGGACGGGGCTGTCTTGGCCAACAGTGCTCCTGAGGGTGCTAGAGTTGTCCTGGAGGACAGTGCTCCTGAGGGTGCTAGTGTTGTCCTGGAGGACAGGGCTCCAACACTTCAATTTACAGAGGTACAAAATAGTGATAGTGCTGGAGATGGAACAAAGGGGGATGATGCCTCAGGAAACAGTGTTGAAACATTACCAGCAAAACCTGGTGGAAGCACTGATGTCCATACAGGGGCGGTAGGTAGAGGGCAAAAAGACGAAAATGCACCAGCAGCGAACGCAGCTACAAAAAAAATCCTAGCAAATAAAATTTCAATATATGCAAATTCTATGCCTGTAGGCAAGGTATATCTGGAGAAACAGGTGGGACATGCACCTTTAACCATCCCAAAAAATGCCGCACCCACATGACAACAGGAGGGTGCAACTCCCCTTCCTGATAAGTCAACTGTATATATAAATAATATAATAATAATAATATCTTTATTTACTACAAGTACATGTACAAGGTATACAGGCCTAGCTGACATCAATGACATACTACTCTATAGAAAGCCCCTTGTTATGCAGAGCATTTCGGGCAAATTAGGTCATTGTCCCAGGATGCGACCCACACCAGTCGACTAACTCCCAGGTACCCATTTTACTGATGGGTGAACATAGACAACCAGTGTAAAGAAACACGCCCAATGTTTCTACCTGAGCTGGGAATCGAACGCAGACCCTAAACCGGGTGTACTTCTGTTGACACTTTTGAACCCTAATTCCCAGGCCTTTTGAACCCTAATTCCCAGGCCTTTTGAACCCTAATTCCCAGACCTTTTGAACCGTAATTCCCAGGCATTTTGAACACTAATTACCAGGCCTTTTGAACACTAGTTCCCAGGCCTTTTGAACACTAATTCCCAGGCCTTTTGAACCCTAATTCCCGGGCATTTTGAACCCTAATTCCCAGGCCTTTTGAACCCTAATTCCTAGGCCTTTTGTATATGCATATGCTCTTGCATATTGTGCATAACATATCCATCCACAGGCTGGATATGTTATGCACAATATACTGGCCGCCTCGACAACATTGTCTACTCTAAAAATCTAGAAGGACAACACGACCAGACACGTGACTTATTGAAGTTGAGGGAGACTACAACTGAGTCTTATAATGAGCACTCAGCACCCCAGGGCCACAACTGACAGTCTTATATTAAGCACTCAGCACCCCAGGGACACAACTGAGTCTTATATTGAGCACTCAGCACCCCAGGGACACAACTGAGTCTTATAATGAGCACTCAGCACCCCAGGGCCACAACTGACAGTCTTATATTAAGCACTCAGCACCCCAGGGACACAACTGAGTCTTATATTGAGCACTCAGCACCCCAGGGACACAACTGAGTCTTATATTGAGCACTCACCACCCCAGGGACACAACTGACAGTCTTATATTGAGCACTCACCACCCCAGGGACACAACTGACAGTCATATATTGAGCACTCACCACCCCAGGGACAGAACGAGTCTTATATTGAGCACTCACCACCCCAGGGACACAACTGACAGTCTTATATTAAGCACTCAGCACCCCAGGGACACAACTGAGTCTTATATTGAGCACTCACCACCCCAGGGACACAACTGACAGTCTTATATTGAGCACATCCCACCCCAGGGACACAAATGACAGTCATATATTGAGCACTCACCACCCCAGGGACACAACTGACAGTCATATATTAAGCACACAACACCCAGGGACACAATACAACTGAGTCTTATATTGAGCACTCAGCACCCAGGGACACAACTGACAGTCATATATTAAGCACTCAGCACCCAGGGACACAACTTGGTCAAATATTAAGCCCTGAACACCACAACTTACTGTCTAACGTCAAGGTGGGGGTGATGGTCCCTGACGGAGGGTCTGTGACTCTCCTCTGGCGTCATGTCTTCCCTCTCCAGGGTGTACTTGTTGAACACCACTGCCACACGTCCCTCAAATACAATTAATTCAACATTCAGTAGTAGCAACATCTGGCTGTTGTTCATTACTTAATAAAATAAGCGACATTAAAAAGTTAGAGTTATTCCAAATATTTTCGGACCAGTTTGAAACTCCTTTAACTAGGAGGAAATGATATGCGACATCCTTTATTTATTAAAGGTGTTTTTCTAGTGGTTTAACTCATATGCTTAGTGGATATCTCCCTTAATAGTAATAGTTTGCTTTTAAATAAATAACAACCCTAGGACTGGAGTGTGTTCATATCCTGGATGTACACACCTAATTGTACTCACCTAATTGTGGTTGCAGGGGTTGAGACTCAGCTCCTGTCCCCGCCTCTTCACTGACCACTACTGGGTCCCTTCTTTCCCTGCTCCATGAGCTTTATCATACCTCGTATTATAGCTATGTATGGTTCCTGCCTCCACTACATCACTTGCTAGACTATTCCACTTCCTGACTACTCTATGGCTGAAGAAATACTTCCTAACATCCCTTTGACTCATCTGAGTCTTCAGCTTCCTATTGTGCCCCCTTGTTTCTGTGTCCCCTCTCTGGAACATCCTGTCACTATCTACCTTGTCAATTCCCACAGTATTTTGTATGTCGTTATCATGTCTCCTCTAACCATCCTGTCCTCCAGTGTTGTCAGGCCGATTTCCCTTAACCTTTCGTCGTAGGACATTCCTTAGCTCTGGACTAACCTGTTCAACCTTTGCACTTGTCTCTAATCTTGTGTGCTTGACCAGGTATGGTTTCCAAAACTGGGCCTGGCGATATACGGTGTACAGTGTCTTGAACGATTCCTTATTAGGTATCGAGACGCTAATCTTAGGTTTCCCAGTCGCCCATATGCTGCCCAGTTATCTGGTTGATGTGCTTCCGGAGACGTGCTTTGTGTTATACTCACCCCAAGGTCTTTCTCCTTTAACGAGGTTTTGCAGTCTTTGTCCACCTAGCCTGTACTTTGTCTGGGTCTTCTTTGCCCTTCCCCGATCTTCATGACTTTGCATTTGGCAGGGTTAAATTGAGAGCATGTCTCTTTTAAGTCTACCTGATCCCATCTTATTTAATTCTCCTCTTTAGTTTCATCATCTAACAGAGACATTTGTAGTCTATCCCGTCCGTATGTCATTCTATACCAAGCATAGCACTGGTCTAGGACTACCTGCGGACCCAGTATCAGGCGCCCTGGATCTCATCGCACCATACCCGTTGTTGCCTCCCTGTCAGGTATTCTCTGACCCATTTCAAGGTCAGAAAAAAAAAAAAAAAAAAAAAAAAAAAAAAAAAAAACCCCCCCCCCCCCCCCCCCCCCCCCCCCCCTTGTCAATTCCCACAGTATTTTGTATGTCGTTATCATGTCTCCTCTAACCCTCCTGTCCTCCAGTGTTGTCAGGCCGATTTCCCTTAACCTTTCGTCGTAGGACATTTCCCTTAGCTCTGGAACTAACCTTGTTGCAAACCTTTGCACTTTCTCTAATTTCTTGATGTGCTTGACCAGGTATGGGTTCCAAAACTGGGCGTGACGTATACGGTGTACAGTGTCTTGAACGATTCCTTATTAAGGTATCGAGACGCTAATCTTAGGTTTCCCAGTCGCCCATATGCTGCCGCAGTTATCTGGTTGATGTGTGCTTCCGGAGACGTGCTTTGTGTTATACTCACCCCAAGGTCTTTCTCCTTTAACGAGGTTTTGCAGTCTTTGTCCACCTAGCCTGTACTTTGTCTGTGGTCTTCTTTGCCCTTCCCGATCTTCATGACTTTGCATTTGGCAGGGTTAAATTCGAGAAGCATGTCTCTTTTAAGTCCTACCTGATCCCCATCTTATTTAATTCTCCTCATTAGTTTCACATCATCTGCGAACAGAGACACTTGTGAGTCTATCCCGTCCGTTATGTCATTCACATATACCAAGCATAGCACTGGTCCTAGGACTGACCCCTGCGGGACCCCGCTTATCACAGGCGCCCACTGTGATACCTCATCACGCACCATGACCCGTTGTTGCCTCCCTGTCAGGTATTCTCTGATCCATTGCAGTGCCCTTCCTGTTATACGTGCCTGATCCTTCAGCTTATGTACTAATCTCATATGAGGAACTGTACTCACCTACTTGTGGTTGCAGGGGTCGAGTCATAGCTCCTAGCCCCGCCTCTTCACTGGCCGCTACTGGGTCACTCTCCCTGCGCCATGAGCTTCATCATACCTCTTCTTAAAGCTATGTATGGAGCCTGCCTCCACTACATCACTTCCTAAACTATTCCACTTCCCGACCACTCTGTGACTGAAGAAATACTTCCTAACATCTCTGTGATTCGTCTGAGTCTTCAACTTCCAACTGTGTCCCCTTGTTGCTGTGTCCCATCACTGGAACATTCTGTCTCTATCCACTTTGTCAATTCCCCTCAGTATCTTATATGTTGTTATCATGTCCCCCCTATCCCTCCTGTCCTCCAGTGTCGTCAGGTCGATTTCCCTTAACCTCTCCTCGTAGGACATACCCCTTAGCTCTGGGACTAGTCTTGTTGCAAACCTTTGCACTTTCTGGAGCTTCTTCACGTGCTTGGCTAGGTGTGGGTTCCAAACTGGTGCTGCGTACTCCAGTATGGGCCTAACGTACACAGTGTACAGGGTCCTGAACGATTCTTTATTAAGATGTCGGAATGCTGTTCTTAGGTTTGCTAGGCGCCCATATGCGGCAGAAGTTATTTGGTTGATGTGCGCCTCAGGAGATGTACCTGGTGTTATACTCACCCCAAGGTCTTTTACTTTGATTGAGGTTTGCAGTCTCTGGCCCCCTAGGCTGTACTCCGTCTGCGGTCTTCTTTGCCCTTCCCCAATCTTCATGACTTTCCACTTGGTGGGGTTGAACTCCAGGAGCCAATTGCTGGACCAGGCTTGCAGCCTGTCCAGATCCCTTTGTAGTTCTGCCTGGTCCTCGTCCGACTGAATTCTTATCATCAGCTTCACATCATCTGCAAACAGGGACACTTCGGAGTCTATTCCTTCCGTCATGTCGTTCACAAATACCAGAAACAGCACTGGTCCCAGGACTGACCCCTGTGGAACCCCGCTCGTCACCGGCGCCCACTCTGACACCTCACCACGTACCGTGACTCGCTGCTGTCTTCCTGACAGGTATTCCCTGATCCATTGTAGTGCCTTTCCTGTTACCCCTGCCTGGTCCTCCAACTTTTGCAATAATCTCTTGTGTGGAACTGTGTCAAACGCCTTCTTACAGTCCAAGAATATGCAATCTACCTACCCCTCTCTCTCTTGTCTTATTGCTGTCACCCTGTCGTAGAACTCCAGTAGGTTTGTGACACAGGATTTCCTGTCCCTGAAACCGTGCTGGGCATTGTTGATAAGCTCATTCCTTTCTAGGTGCTCCACCACTCTTCTCCTGACTATCTTCTCCATGACCTTACATGCTATACATGTCAGTGACACTGGTCTGTAGTTTAGTGCTACGTTCCTGTCTCCTTTTTTAAAAATTGGAACTACATTTGCTGTCTTCCATACCTTGGGTAGTTGCCCTGCTTCGATAGATGTGTTGAAGATCATTGTTAGGGGTACACATAGCTCCTCTGCTCCCTCTCTCAGGACCCATGGAGAGATGTTATCCGGCCCCATCGCCTTTGAGGTATCTAGCTCGCTTAGTAGCCTCTTCACTTCCTCCTCAGTTGTGTGTATTGTGTCAAGCACCTGATGGTGTACCCTACCTCTTCTCCTTTCTGGAGGCCCCTCTATCTCCTCTGTGAACACCTCTTTGAATCTCATGTTGAGCTCTGCACACACTTCACGGTCATTTCTTGTGACCTCCCCTCCTACCTTCCTCAGCCTGATCACCTGATCCCTGACTGTTGTTCTCCTCCTGATGTGGCTGTACAGCAGCTTTGGATCAGATTTGGCTTTCGCTGCTATGTCATTCTCGTACTGACTTTGGGCCTCCCTTCTGATCTGTGCATATTCATTTCTGGCTCTGCAACTGATGTCCGTATTCTCCGGGGTTCTATGCCTTCTGTACCTCTTCCATTCCCTTGTACACTTGGTTTTGGCTTCCCTGCACCTTTGGGTGAACCATGGGCTCATCCTGTCTTTTTCGCTTCTCCTGTTACCCTTGGGTATAAACCTCTCCTCAGCTTCCTTGCAAATTGTTGTCACATATTCCATCATCGCATCTACTGACTTCCCTTCCATCTCTCTGTCCCACTGAACTCCATGCAGGAAGTTCCTCATGCCTACATATTCAGCTTTCTTGTAGTTTGGCTTCATTCGTGCAGCCCTTCCTGCTTCCCCTTCCACTTGTAACTCTACTATGTATTCGAAACTTAGAACCATGTGATCACTGGCTCCAAGGGGGCTTTCATGTGTGATGTCCTCAATATCTGCACTACTCAGGGTGAATACTAAGTCCAGTCTCGCTGGTTCGTCCTCTCCTCTCTCTTTGGTAGTGTCCCTTACGTGTTGGTACATGAGATTTTCCAGTACCACCTCCAGCATCTTAGCCCTCCACGTTTCTTGGCCCCCATGTGGCTCTAAGTTCTCCCAATCAATTTCCCTATGGTTGAAGTCACCCATGATCAGTAGCTTCGCCCTGCTCGCACAAGCCCTTCTGGCCACTACTGCCAGTGTATCAATCATCGCTCTGTTACTCTCATCATACTCTTGCCTTGGCCTCCTGCTGTTCGGTGGTGGGTTATACATCACTGCAATTACCACCTTGGGACCTCCAGACTGTAGCATTCCTACTATGTAATCCCCAGCTTCTCCTCTGTCTCCTCTTTCCAGCTCGTTAAAATCCCATCTGTTTTTGATCAGCAATGCAACTCCTCCACCCCCTCTGTTCTCTCTGTCTTTCCTCAGGATCTGGTACCCCATTGGAAAGATGGCATCTGTTATCATAGCTGTGAGCTTGGTTTCTGTGAGAGCTATTATGTCCGGTGATGCCTCTTTGACTCTTTCGTGCCACTCCTCCCACTTATTTGTTATTCCATCAGCATTGGTGTACCATACCTTCAGTTTCCTCTCTAATACAGTGTTTTGGGGGGTCTGTGAGGGTGGGGTACCTGGCAGTGTACTGTGGGATTCTACAGTGGAGTGTTGGGTGTGGGCTGTGAATGTAGGTTGTAGTTTGTGTTGGGACCATGTGCTTGGTTGTTGGGTTGTGCTTGTTCCTGTTTCTCCGTCCTGCTCTGGTTGTCCTCTACTGATTCTGTCCTTGTCTCTCCTCCTCGCTCCTTTCGCCTTTGTGCCCTCTCCCTCAGCTGCTGTCGTTCTGTTTTTGTTCTGTCCCGGTCTAGGAACACCCTCCTGTAATCTTCCGTATCCCTCAATCGTGGTTTCTCTTGGAGGATTCTGTCCCTCTCTGTTTCTGTCCTGAGGATCAGATTGAGCGGTCGTTTTCTCCCCTTCGAGTACCCCCCTATTCTCTGAAAATTTACAATCTTGGACATGTCTTCTTCGCCTATTTATTTGAGTATGCTCTCAATCTCCTTTCTTTCTGCCTGCTGTCTTTCAGTGTGTGTCCTTTCCTCTCTCTCCTTCAGCCCATGAATAAACACTGCCTTTGCCCTCTCCTCCTCCCATTGCCTTTCCCTCTGCAGCTCAGGTTCCTGTTTCTTCCCTTTTTCTTCCCGTCGCTCTTGTTGGCATGATCGTTCCCCTGCATTTGCCCCATTCCCCTCTCCACCTGCTCTCAGCTGCTCACCCCCTTCACTCCTTGGCCCTGCTTGGTAGGCAGATGCGGCTGTAGCGTAAGTTTTATCTCCTTGATGCTGAATCTTTACTGGTCAATACCCCTGTAACATGCTTCAGCCTGTTTACCTCATCTTCTAGGCCTCTTATCCTGGCTACTGCATCTTCAGCTTGTGACTCCCAAATCTTCTTCTCCTCCTCCAACCTCTTTTCCAGTTTCACAGAAAGCTCTCTCTCCATTTTTGCTGAAAGCTCTCCTAGTTTTCTCTCCCACTCCTGTTCCATCCTTTTGCACTGCTCTTCCCTCAATTCTTCCTTTCCAGAGCCATTCTCCTCTGGTCCCTGGGTTCTGCAAGTCCCTACCACCATTTTTTTTTTTTTGTGTGTGTGTGTGTGTGTGTGTGTGTGTGTGTTCAGGAAGGTGTAGGGTTTAAGGGGGAGAGGTTTAGGAGGGAGAGTGATGGAAGGGTGGAGAAAAAGGGGGGGAAGGGAGCTATAGTATAAGGGGTGGAAGGAAGGAGGAAAAGAAGAGGGGAATAGAGGGGAGGGAGGGAGAGGGAGGGAGAAGGGGAGAGGAGGATCAAAAGAGAGGAGAGGGAGAGGGGAGAGATGCCATTGAGGTGAGAATGGGGGGGTGGAAGGGGAGGAGGGAGGGAGTGGATGGTTCTAACGGTCAACTGCTTGTTCGTATCCTGTGTCCCCAGTCACTCCTTTCTTCAGTTATTTTGCTAATATAGTATTACTAGTACTTATTCTAATACTAATAAAGATACTAATACAGTAAAAATCTGAATTTTATACTGCCACTCACTGAGATACTGTCACAAGGTGTGTATAATGTGCGTGTGTGTGTGTACAGTTGCCACCCTATAATGGTGTGTGCGTGTGTGTGTATACAGTTGCCACCCTATAATGGTGTGTTCTCAACTAATTGTGGTTGCAGGGGTCGAGACTCAGCTCCTGGCCTTGGCGTGTGTGTGTGTCTGTGTGCGTGTATTTGTATTCTCGCGCTTCTATGCCTCAATTATTATGCTAAGAAATACTAATACTTATACTAATACTAGAATAATAATGTTACTACTACAATAACATCTAAAGGTTTTACTGCTACTGAGTGTGTGTGTGTATGTGTGTGCACGTGCGTGTGTGTGTGTGTGTGTGCGTGTGTGCGTGTGTGTGTGTGTGTGTATGTGCGTGTGATTGATGTCCCGCACTAGTTACCCCACCCACTCATCTATCCTATCTCCACCTTATCAATGTTGTTTTTACTCTAAATCAGGTAATAGCTGGCAAGAGTGAGTGACCCGTAGCTACCAGTGTCAGGGACCAGTAATTCTGACACAACATGCAACCAAAAACTAGATGAGTGACTTGCGGCTGGCAGTGGGATTGGTGGACAACTTGCTGCTGCTTCCTCCTTGTTGTCGTACTGCACTATCCTCTAAGACTTTCTTCGAAATCCTTCACCCTTGATAAAGTATATACATTTATACTCGTATACCACACGTTCCTCAAGTATTTACACTTTTTCACTTTTGATAATTACTCTCACTTTTACACTTATTTATAATGACATACAACGTGCTATGACGTCAGCACTTCCTGGAGGCCTACTGACTGCCACCTTCCCTGGTTATATATTATATATATTTCTTTTCTTCGTTTACTTGTTACTTGGTCACTCTCACTATACGCTACCCCACAATTTGCTTGTTAATCAACCTCCCTTAAACTCTTGTCCTTCTGAATTCCGTCACTCGCTTTTGTACTTTGTATATTTGTACCCGTGTGGCAGGAGTGCCTACTAGGCCTCAAAACGATTTGGCACTTTCAAATTTTCTTGTGTAATTTCAGGCTTCCTCTCGCCTATTTTTTAGCTAATAACTTTGGTTATCACTTGTAGGGTTGTTCACTGACCCTGTCACTGCCACTGACTTCTCTAGGAGCTAATGCAACACCTAAAAACACTAAGATTCACGGAGCCTTGTGTCCCACATGTGTGTGTGTGTATGTGTGTGCACTCTGTGTCGAAGGCCTTCCTGCAGTCCAAGAAAATGCAATCAACCCACCCCTCTCTTTCGTTTCTTACCTCTGTTACTTTGTCATAGAACTCCAGAAGGTTTGTGACACAGGATTTGCCTTCCATGCATCCGTGCTGGTTGTCGTTTACCATTCTCCTCCTGATGATTTTCTCCATGACTTTGCACACTATACACGTAAGGGACACTGCTCTATAGTTTAATGCCTCTTTTCTGTCTCCTTTCTTAAAAATGGGAACTACATTTGCCTTCTTCCATACCTCAGGTAGCTGCCCAGTTTCAAGGGATTTGTTGAATATTGTTGTTAGTGGCACACACAGCATCTCTGCTCCCTCTCTAAGGACCCACGGGGAGATGTTGTCCGGTCCCATCGCCTTTGAGTATCAAGGTCCCTGAGCAACTTCTTCACCTCCTCCTCAGTTGTGTGTATGTCATCCAGCACTTGGTATATTCCTTGTTGGTTTCCCGCTCTGTTCTGTCTACCCAGATTCCTTCCTTCCTCCACTTTGAATACCTCTTTAAACCTCATGTTGAGCTCCTCACATACCTCTTGGTCGTTCCTTGTGAGTTCCCCACCTTCTTTCCTCAGCCTGATCACCTGGTCTTTGACAGTTGTCTTCCTCCTAATGTAACTATATAGCAGTTTCGGGTCAGACTTGACTTTCGATGCTATGTCATTTTCGTACTGTCGCTGGGCCTCCCTCCTTATCTGTGCATACTCGTTTCTAGCTCTACGACTAATCTGTTTATTTTCTTGGGTCCTTTGCCTTATGTACTTTTTCCATGCTCTAGCACACTGAGTCTTTGCCTCCCTGCACCTTTGGGTAAACCAGGGGCTCGTCCTGGACTTCCCGTATATTATGTTTCCCTTGGGAACAAACTTTCCTCTGCTTCCTTGCACTTTGTTGTTACGTATTCCATCATTTAATTTACTGACTTTCCTTCCATGTCTCTGTCCCACTGAACCTCCTGCAGGAAGTTCCTCATACCCGTGTAGTCCCCTCTTTTAAAGTTTGGCTTGTCCCTTTCAACTCCTGTTACCCTCTCCACTTGTAACTCTACTATGTACTCAAAGCTCAGAACCATATGGTCACTGGCTCCAAGGGGCCTCTCATGTGTGATGTCCTCAATGTCTGAGCTGCTCAGGAGAACACAAGGTCCAGCCTTGCTGGTTCGTCCTCTCCTCTCTCTCTGGTAGTGTCCCTGACATGTTGGTGCATCAGGTTTTCCAGTACCACATCCATCATCTTGGCTCTCCATGTTTCTGGACCCCCATGTGGTTTCAGATTTTCCCAATCAATCTCCCTATGGTTGAAGTCGCCCATAACCAGTAACTTTGCTCTGCTCGAATGAGCTCTACTTGCCACCTCAGCCAGTGTATCCACCATTGCTCTGTTGTTCTCTTCATATTCCTCTATCTTATGTTCCCCCGACTGGATTGTACCTACTATGTAGTCCCTACTATGTATGTGTGTGTGTGTTTACTCACTTAATTGTACTCACCTAATTGTGGTTGCAGGGGTCGAGACTCAGCTCCTGGCTCGCCTATTCACTGTCTGCTACTGGGTGTCTTCTTTCCCTGCTCCATGAGCTTTATCATACCTCGTGTGTCTGTGTGTGTGTGTATTCACCTATTTGTGGTTGCAGGGGTCGAGTCATAGCTCCTGGCCCCGCCTCTTCACTGATTGCTACTAGGTCCGCTCTCTCCCTGCTCCATAAGCTTTATCAAACCTCGTCTTAAAACTATGTATGGTTCCTGCCTCCACTACGTCACTTTCTAGGCTATTCCACTTCCTGACAACTCTATGACTGAAGAAATACTTCCTAACATCTCTTTGACTCATAGGAGTTTTCAACTTTCAACTGTGACCCCTTGTTTCTGTGTCCCATCTCTGGAACATCCTGCCTCTATTCACCTTATCTATTCCTCGCAGTATTTTATATGTTTGTTTGTGTGTGTGTGTGTTACCATTTTGTCCTAGGCACATGTCGATTAGACACTAGGCCTGTTGTGTGTGTGTGTGTGTGTGTGTGTGTGTGTGTGTGTAAGGAAACACTTCAAATGTTTCCGCCCCGCCAGGAATTGAACCCGGGCCCTCCGTGCATGTGTGTGTGTGTGTGTGTGTGTGTCCGAGAGCAGAGGATGAGTGACACCTCTTAAACCTGACTCTTAACTCTTATCAAGCAGTTTGACTGGTTCCTGGCTCCTGGACTCAAACATACCTACTCTTGAAACTATATATAGTGTTTGCTTTCACTATTCTTTATTCACTTCCTCACTGCCATAATAAAGTGCAGGGAGCGAGCAGTAGTAGAGGAATTATGGAGAAAATTCCAACTGTAATGGTGACCTCTGCGCAAACTAACAAGATTCCTAAGTAACTATCTAATTTTCTAACTGGCCAGAATATTAAAATAAATCTACTAATAAGGACATGAAAAATTAGTATATCTGCTTTTTGCTGATGAGACGGTGCTTTTGGGAGATTCTGAACAGAAGTTACAAAGGTTGGTGGAAAAATTTAAGATGGAATGTAAAAGAAGGAAATGAAAAGTGAATATGGGAATGAGCAAGGTGATGAGGGTAACAAAAAATTTAGGTAATGAAAGACTGGATAAGTTATTGGAAGGGAGTATGGAGGAAATATATGTATATTTTGGAGTTGACCTGTCGGTGGACGGGTCTATAAAATAAGAGGTGAACCATAGAAATGACTAAGGGAGAAAGGTGGGTGGTACAGTGAACCATCTTTGGAGACAAAGAATATTATCAATAGAATCAAAAAGGGGAATGTACGAGAGTATAGTGGTAAAAACGCTGTTATACGGGTGTGAAGCATGAGTGGTGAGTTGCAGCGAGGAGGAGGCTGGAGGCAGAAGGAGGAGGCTGGAGGCAGCGAGGAGGAGGCTGGAGGCAGCGAGGAGGAGGCTGGAGGCAGTGAGGAGGAGGCTGGAGGCAGCGAGGAGGAGGCTGGAGGCAGAGAGGAGGAGGCAGGAGGCAGCGAGGAGGAGGCTGGAGGCAGAGATGAGGAGGCAGGAGGCAGCGAGGAGGAGGCTGGAGGCAGAGAGGAGGAGGCTGGAGGCAGAGAGGATGAGGCTGGAGGCAGAGAGGAGGAGGCTGGAGGCAGAGAGGAGGAGGCTGGAGGCAGAGAGGAGGAGGCTGGAGGCAGCGAGGAGGAGGCTGGAGGCAGAGAGGAGGAGGCTGGAGGCAGAGAGGAGGAGGCTGGAGGCAGAGAGGAGGAGGCTGGAGGCAGCGAGGAGGAGGCTGGAGGCAGAGAGGAGGACGCTGGAGGCAGCGAGGAGGAGGCTGGAGGCAGAGATGAGGAGGCAGGAGGCAGCGAGGAGGAGGCTGGAGGCAGAGAGGAGGAGGGTGGAGGCAGAGAGGAGGAGGCTGGAGGCAGCGAGGAGGAGGCTGGAGGCAGCGATGAGGAGGCAGGAGGCAGCGAGGAGGAGGCTGGAGGCATAGAGGAGGAGGCTGGAGGCAGAGAGGATGAGGCTGGAGGCAGAGAGGAGGAGGCTGGAGGCAGCGAGGAGGAGGCTGGAGGCAGCGATGAGGAGGCAGCGAGGAGGAGGCTGGAGGCAGAGAGGAGGAGGCTGGAGGCAGAGAGGATGAGGCTGGAGGCAGAGAGGAGGAGGCTGGAGGCAGCGAGGAGGAGGCTGGAGGCAGCGAGGAGGAGGCTGGAGGCAGCGAGGACGTCGTGAGTGTTTGCAATGTGTGGTGTGGACATTAAGTTTAGAGATTATAAAAAAGTCATAAATGGGACACTTATGCAACATTTGGGCAGACTTTTACTGGAAACGTTTCGCCAACCAGTGGCTGATTCAGTCCCATGCAGGGAAGAATGGTGGTAGATGGAGTGGATGTGTTCAGTTCATCACTACTGATTGCTTTAGAAGGACACGTAAGCAAGCACTATGACATATTTACGCTTTTACGTATCTTTCTAAACCAACTTGTCGGTATTTATTACCTAGGTTTACACCATCACTACTGATAGAAGTAAAATATATGTGTGGAGATGGGGCTTATATAGTGGTGAGGTGAAGCACTGGTAGACTGCATTACCAATTAAAAAACTAACTGGTGGAAGTATGTAATGCCTATAGAGAAGGAAAGTTTTGAAGAATTTCTTACATCAACATCCTAAGATGTTGCTGTGTCTGACAAGATTTGTATAAATAGTTCAGAAAACCGTCAAGTTGATAAATGAAGCACTGAAGAAGCCAGTGGCTTCTTCATAACTGAATTGGCTTCTTCAGTTATAATCAACTTCCACTAGTGTTTGTTGCCACTGGTGACTCCATCTACCACTTCTTCACGTCATCAGTCTGCAGTAAGTCAGCCACCTGGGTGTGTGTGCTGCACTTTTATCAAGAGTGATGGACTGAACACATCGACTCCAGGATGAGTGACTGATTACCTCAAACTCCTCCTCATATTTTACCATTCTTTTCTGTACTGCACTGAAGAAGCCACTAGCTGGCTAACTGTTTCCAGTATAAACACACCCAAATGTTGAACAAATGTTTCATATATCAACTTGTCGGTTTCAAAAGAAATTAGAAGGAAGTGCGAGGTTATTAAAAGTATTATCCAGAGGGCTGAGGAGGTTTGTATATTTAGAGAGGATGGAGCAAAACAGGATGACTTGGAGGGTGTATAAATCTGTGGTGTGGTGGGCCTATCCTAGGTCGTTCTAGGAAAGGTTCGAAGGAGAGGGAGGAAAGGAGGAATAGAATGAAAGCTTGGACATCAAACAGACATGTGTGTGTTAAATATGAATGAGTGGAGGCAAGTGGTTTTAATGACTTGAAGTGCTGTTGGAATGAAATGATTCAGGGGAAACTTGTTAGCCGGACTTGAGTCCTGGAGGTGAAGTACATTGCTTACATTCTGAAGGAGGGGTGGGGATATTCCAGTTTGGATGGGCTTCTGAATTGTAGTATAGGCACACCTCTGGCAAAAGAGTGATGGAGTGAGCGATGGTGAAAGCGTTTCTTTTCTTTTGGGTCACCCTATATCTCTCTCTCTCTGTCTCTCTCATAATATGTCTTAGTCTCCGGCTTCATAAATGTAGTTTGGGGTCCATTCTTTTCATAAGAGTTTGCTACTGACTTCTGCCAATCATCCAACTGTGGTGTTACCCGGCTGCTTTTGTCAGTGCCACAACAGCTGTTGTTCTGTAATGCTATTCCTGTAAGTGTATTCTGTGAGTGAATGTGGTTTCGCCAAATTCTCCTCTTCAGTTCATGACTGCTGCTGAAATTCAAGATGGATGTTACACCTAGGAAGCATAGAAATATTGTAGCTCTTATAAACCATGTTGATTTAAGTATCAGACATATCACCGAAAATTTGAGCCTAGCAAAGTCAACTGTTGGTTGGTTTCTGAAGAGAGAGGTGATTGTGGAGCGCTGTGTTGAGAAAGATGTGGAAGAAAACGCATGACAACACCTCATGATGACAAGGTTATCATAAGAAATAGTGTGAAGGATCCTAACAAAACCAGCAAAGATCTATAGAGAGATTTGGCTTCAGTTGACGTAAATGTTGATTCTTCATCTGTTCGATGAAGGCTCCTGGAAGTTGTCTCAACTGTCAGAGAGCCAGTAAAGAAACAATTATTTTTATTGATTGCTGCTATGAAGTAAACATGGCAGCAGTGGCCACTTGATCAGACGTGGCGCATTTTGAAGCACATGGATGCAGATCAGTGGTAGTGAGATGGAGCAAAGGCGAACCTCTTCTGAATAGACACATTCAACATGCGCCAAAACACTCACCTAACAAGATGTTTTAGGGTAATGTTACTGCTAAAGGTCCTGGACGGCTTGTTATTGTTAAGGGAATGATGAAGTGACACCACCACATTATGTGACTCCACGAGCTGTTGTGTGACACCACCACATTATGTGATTCCACGAGCTGTTGTGTGACACCACCACATTATGTGACTCCACGAGCTGTTGTGGGATGCCAGGTGTTGTGTAGCTTCACTACATGTTGTATTGCTCTACCTGGTGTGTTACTTAATTACGTATTGTGTTACTAGATATTGTGTCAGCTTTCACACAAGTCAATCCAGGCAACTCATTGGATTCTCATTGTGGATAGAGACTTTCCTGATGAAGAAGGTATTTACCAGCAGGATCTTGCTCCATGACACACTTCCAGAAAAGTGCTGACATTCTTCGAAGAGAGTGGGCTAAGTGTTCTAAACTGGCCTGGAAACTCTCCTGATCTCAATCTAACTGAGAATCTGTAAGCAATAACCAAACGCAGGATCATGAAACATGACTGAAGTGTGGAAAAGCTAATTGCTACTGTTATTAGGACCTGGTACCACGACGAAGACCTTGCCAAAATGTGTTCAATATTGGTTGATTCTATGCCGCAGTGTGTAGCAATGCTTATAAAAGCAAAGAATAGTCTAATCTATTATTAAACCAATTATCTGTCATATCATTGTCGTGTATTATTCAAATGAATATTAGCTTTCCAAATAAATGTTTTGGTGGGAAACGACTGGTATGTCACAATTAATATGCGACATATCAGTCGTCTCCCACCAAAGTAGGGGGATCCAGAAATGAAGAAACACTTTCACCGTCAGTCACCCCATCATTGTCTTGGCAGAGACGTGCCGATACTGCCCTATAGATAATAATAATAATAATATCTTTATTTACTACAAGTACATGTACAAGGTATACAGTCCTACCTGACATCAATGACATACTACTATATAGAAAGCCCCTTGTTGTGCAGATGCCCTTGAAATTTTTAAATATCGATAGATAGATATATTACACACAATAAATAAATATATATATATATATATATTATATATATATATATATATATATATATATATATATATATATATATACTGAGGCACCACCTCCAGAAATGACTTGGGAGACGTACAGTCTCAGAGAAGATAAATGTACACACACAGCTAAGGTATCACCGCGGGTGTGTTTATTTTCTTCTCCTCACACATCCCCCCATTCCCCCTTTAAAAAAATATGATAGATTTATCATCATAGATCATAAATGGCGTTAATACCTCTTTGGGTGGCGGCGTCAGATGATCAGAACCTTTAGAGTTCTGTGAGGATCTTGTGAAGTGACTGCGTTCAGACGGTCGGTTGCTCTGTAGCCCCCGCATGTCTGCTTCAACCATGTCGTCGTCTATCCTGCAACACAATGCTACACTGCACTAGCCAATAAGTAGCCTGCAATAACAGCCTAGTTACCCCTTAATATATAACTATAAAATAAACAAAATAATAAGGAAATATTAAATTTGATAGTTTTTAAGATATTCATTGATCTATTATGAATATTAAAATATAATTGATTCTTAATGTAACGAATAGAAGGAAGTTGAATGTCCTAGTATTGAGATACACGAAATTTTAAAAAAGGCGGAAAACTTTGAGAGAATGTGTGGGAAAACATTCTCACTTGGAATTATACTAATTAAGAGGAGCCGACTAGCTGATATTGAACCATAACTAACTGCTGACTCATCATTATAAACAATAAAGCTCTGGTACTTACCAATAGCTTCAATGTTTTGCCATTCTTGCTACAAAGTTCAATTATGTTGTTATCCTCATTTAGTTTAAAGCCCAAAAAAATCAAAATTACTAACAATCAGCTCTAGTACGACTGCACTAGGATAATTAATGGGGCTCTCCTCTTCTTAAAACAATGACTAAAAGTTAGATATACAACAAGTATCCTCCTTAACAAATATTATTATAATATTGTTATAAAGAGTATTAAGTAACTTTCAGTCCATGTACAACGCCAATGACAAATCAAATTTAATAACATGTGGAAACGGTGTTCAAGACGAGTGACTTGGACCTGCCCAGCATGGGCCAGTAGGTCTGCCACAGTAGTATTGAATTACAATATTTATTTTTGAAGGAGTGGACGGGTAAGCCAGCGGAAGGCCTCGGTCAGATGGCCAAAAGCTCCAGCTGCGGGTCATCATATGACTAAGACCCGCGTCAGGAAACACTTGTCATGTTTCCTGACCAATCTTACCTAAGTCTCACCCACAGCACCTGCTGTCCCTGTCTTTTATAAAAAAAATCTCAAATTCCAAAAATAACTAAATCTTCGTCTAAACTTCCAATGACTCTGGCAAACGTTTCCGAAATTTGCATTATTATTATTCTGGTTAAATTGTTTTTTTTACGATTTCAAGGTTGTTTTCCAGTTTGAATTCACATTTTTTATTTGGTAAGATTTACACTGTGTTCCGGAATCCCTGCAACACTGAGATCTTCTAAAGTTTATCCACTGATCAGCATAGATCATGTGATTTTTCACAAATAATGGTTCACATCAAGAAAGCTTATTGCTTTAGCTATTCATCTGTGAATTACCAAATTCCAACCAATAGCTGCATTTCTTTTGTTCATATTCAGAATTTTTATTGTATTTTTCAGTTAGGTTAAGTATGGTTTGATTAAGAAAGGTAAAGATAAGTTAGGTAAGGTAAGGTAACGTGAGGTGATGTAAGGTAAGGTAAGGTAAGGTAAGGTAAGGTAAGATAAACGTGAGGTGAGGTAAGGTAAGGTAAGGTGACGTGACGTGAGGTAAGGTGAGTTAAGGTAAGGTAAAGTAAGGTGAGGTGAGATAAGGTAAAGTAAGGTAAGGTTAAGTAAGGTGAGGTTAGTGATGTAAATGCTCTAGAAACCGACATTGTGTAATATCTGGGAATTTTTACTGTGGAAAGATTTAGCCATCCAGTGGCTTCTTCAGTCCAGTACAGAGAAGACCGGTGGAAGGTAAAGAGTTTGAGATAATCAGTCCCTCAGCCTTGAGTCGATGTATTCAGTCCATCAATCTTTATAAAAGTACAGTATTCAGCATATGCTCCGAGAAGTGGTTTATATACTGCAGAGGTGAGATGGTATATAAAAACACAGGTGTAGTCTAGTGGCCTGCACACCTGGTTGTAGCACCATAACCAAGGTAGGAGTGAGCAAATAGGCAAATATTAATCAGGTGTGCAAAATATATACAGGGTATGTACAATAAGGCAAATGCAAGCAAGAGAGATGGTGAGAACTGTAGTGACCAGACTTAGAGGTAAGTCTGCCAAGGTCGATTCCCGAGTCTACCATATTGCTTCACAACTTTGGCGGTCTTTCATGTGATTGGCTGGTTGAACAAAGGTACTAGCATAACGATGGGGCCCCAACTCGTTATACCCTTAGCACCTGGTTCGCTGGTCAGGAGGACAGCCTATATGGGTGTGTGACATACTCCAAATAAAATGTAACATACTCTTTACATGCCACAGAGGGACTGAAGAAGCCACTGGCGGGCGAAACGTTTCAAAATTAGTCCCAAATGTTGTACAAGTGTCTCATTATTCAAGGTAAGGTTAGGTAAGGAAATGTTAGGAAAAGTAGGGTTAAATAAGTTAGGTAAATGAACACAGATGCAACTAATGTGGCATTTTATTGTGGCAACGTTTCGCTCTTCAGGAGCTTTGTGAAGGCGAGACTGTGACAAGGTATACGTCGGTGAAATAACGTATGGTACAGAACAAGAACTCATCCAATCACATAATGAGATTCAGTGACGGCCACCTAGTTATCAAAAAAGCAAACTTCCTCAGACGTAAATACCTTGAATCATCCTTAATCGCCATTTCAGACACCATTAAACAAAATAAAAGTATCTTCATCATTTCGGAGGTATTAGCCAGAACTATACTCAAAACAACAAACCCTGTCATCATTTAGCAAGCTAATGCTATCTCCACTCATTCTACTACTACTACTACTACCACCACCTATTACTACTACTCACGTCCACGAGAGAGGCACTTCTTCATCACTATCCCACATAGAACTTAAGAATGGAACACTGCAGAAGGTCTAACCATATACTTGTCCAGTCTCTTTTTCAGTTACCCAAGGTTTTAAACTATCACTCTACTCTGAAGACTGTCACATGCAGCATTCTCCACCTGACCCAGCATTCTCCAACTGACTAAATCCTATAAATACTCATGTATCTTTTATGCAGGTAGATCTGTTTGTGACTCGATAAAGCCCACTGCGTGGGCGAAACGTTGTCAATAAAGGATCACATTATACTGCTTATGTGTTTATTTTTCCACGAGAGAGGTACACTGAAGCACATGGCTTCTTCCGAAAGGAAGAGGTCCCACTGTTCCAAGGACTCAGATTTAGAAATGTGGGGCGCAGTTGTGGTGAAGAAGCTATGAGACCACTCACTGGACAAATCGGTCAGCGATACAAGTGAAATCAGCCTGGCCAGTAATTTCTAAATATCGCAGGGCGAAGGTGGGCAGGAAGCACGATCTTCAAAGTCCAAAAGGAGGCACAGTGTTTCCTTGCAGATCAGTCTAGCTAAACCATACTTAGGCAACATGTTCAGACTCATCAACAAAGGACACTATGACAACCCGTATCTGCTATAACTCACCTGGAGAGAAAATACGGTCTGAAGATATCAGTGTCCCCAAATCGGAAAGGAGTGTTTATTTTCATTCTCCGAAACATAGAATCCTATGAGGTACTGCAGAAAGTGAACGACTTCGAATCACAACTTGTTCTCAAGGAACTTAAATCCATAGAGTGGATGACAAAAGTCGTATTATTGCGCTATCCGCTTGACATGCCTCTGGATGCAATCCATATCATCGAAAACCTCGAGAAAGCTGAGCGGCTCCGAGCCAAAAAGGACGGCAAAATTCCTACGAGGAAGGACTTGATCCAACATAGAGGATCTCTCCCAGCTCAACTGGATCTCGGTTGCTGGGGAAAATAACCTTTGTGATGCTTCAGGTGCAGAGGTACAATCATCTCAGCGCCTGATGTCACTTTAAAGAATTATACGGCATCTGCAGCGGTTGGGGTAAAGAATAAACATATCTCAACGAACAAGTATATCCACAAATAATGAATATCATTGTTCTCGAGAACATTATAAACTGGTTTAAAAAAAACTGCATTTGATGCTTGAATTGTTTGCCGGATTCCTGGAGTATACCTGGAGAGAGTTCCAGGGGTCAACGCCCCTGCGGCCCAGTCTGTGACCAGGCCTCATGTTGGATCAGAGCCTGATCAACCAGGCTGTTACTGCTGGCCGCACGCAGTCCAACATACGAACCACAGTCTGGCTGGTCAGGAAGGTTTACAATAACTACGCTACCTGATGCTCCACAGTGGTAACAATATTTCTCAGTGTCTACATGACCATAAGAGAGGCCTACTACACACGAGCCTACCGGGAAGCTGTTACAGCTACTCTTACAATACATGAATAGAAGTGATAAATGGTTTTGAAAACCGACAAGTTGAAGATTGAGACACTTATGCAACATATGGGAATCTATATTGACACTGCAACATCATGGGATCTTGATACAAGGAATTTTCAACACTTGTCCAACCTTTAGACGAAGACCTACTTACACTAGTGGATGGTCCCACTGTGACCCCGCCTCCTCCTGCTTCCACTCACCTGACTACAGTATATAAGTCACTTCTCCGACCATATACTGTACTTCCTACAAGAGTGATGGACTGAACACATCGATTCCAGGCCGAGGGACTGATTACATCAAACTCCTCCTCTCCTTACCCCTTTCTGCTTTGTATTGGACTGATGAAGCTACTGTGTGGCGAAACGTTTCTTCAATAAAGATTCCCATATGTTGCATAAATGTCTTAATCTTCATGAGTAGAAGTAGTTGAGTGTGAATTGGACCTACCTAACATGGATCAATAGATCTACCGCAGTGCTCTACTCTTCTTATGTTCTTGCGTCTGGCAGTGATCATCACTATTCCGGTGACTCGACCGACTCCCTGTAACTACCTGCACTTTAGGAAAGCTAAAATTTGTGTTTATTCACATATTTGATGTCTTAATATATTATCACTTCGTCGTGATGGCTACTACGGATACCAGGCAGAATCAACAACTGAATTAGCAAGTTCACGGCTGTGGTGACTTTCACAGTGTGTTCAACCAAGCCTGCAAGGTTGGTCCACCGTATTTCTTAAACAATTTGAAATGTTTTATGAACCAGAGCGATGTGATGTACACCAGGACGCCTCCGTGGTGTCAGCAACACCAGGACGCCTCCGTGGTGTCAGCAACACCAGGACGCCTACGTGGTGTCAGCAACACCAGTCCGCCTCTGTGGTGTCAGCAACACCAGGACACCTCTGTGGTGTCAGCAACACCAGGACGCCTCTGTGGTGTCAGCAACACCAGTACGCCTCCGTGGTGTCAGCAACACCAGTACGCCTACGTGGTGTCAGCAACACCAGTAAGCCTCCGTGGTGTCAGCAACACCAGTACGCCTCCGTGGTGTCAGCAACACCAGTAAGCCTCCGTGGTGTCAGCAACATTGCAAAATTGTGAGTTAGCTAACAGATGGTGCTGCCAACACAGAGTTCTTGTCAACACTTTGGTTAAGTCGGTAGAGCAGTGGAACCGCAAACACAGGGAAACCAGTTCGGTCCCAGTATTCGTTTACAGAATATATTGAGTCTCTAATTTCATGGACAAGAATGAAAGAAAATTGATCAGATGTTTTATCCACAGAGTATATGGGTTAAACAACTGCTGGTGCCAAAGTTCTTCAATTTCAGACATGATTCCTGAGAATCGACCTCACATACGGGATGTAAAGTCTTGCAATATTCTTTACAATAAAACTAAGTAATTTTTATTCATCCCCTCACAATTATATTTCAATAACTGATTTCCCTGTAAAGTTATTAGTTTTATAATTGTAGCGATTTGTGGGCTCGGGGCATTTATTTCTAATCATAAACACTTACTTAATGTTTTATTAGGCTTAGAATTTGTAATGTTGAGTATTTTTGGAATGGTGAGAGTCAATATAAGAGGGGTCGGGCTGGAAGTAGTATTTGTAATATTTTTTTTAGTTATAACTGCTTGCGAGGGAGCCCTCGGGCTTTCTTTATTGGTTTCTGTTGTTCGCTCCCATGGTAATGACTGTTTTAGTAGATTTGGTATTTTGATATGTTAAAGTTTTTAGTATTGAATATAGTATTAATAAGATTTGTAATGAATTGAAATTTAATTCAAATAGGTTCTTACAAGTGTGAAGAGAGTATTAGAATTCTAGCCTCATATAGTGTTATATATATATACCTAGCCATGCTAGGCATGATAGTGACCCTCTTTGTAATCAGTATCCTATAATATATAAATCACACATCGTAACCAATATTTCATATGTAAACCCCACATTGCAATCTTTACAGAGAAATAAACATTTGTATTTGTAATTATATATTCATTTTCCCGAGACTTTTCACAGAGAATAAAGAGTAAACGTATTGAGGATTACATATTTCTCAATGTATATTAACTGGGAGTTGACTTCGTTCTCTGATAATGAATTGGCCATTTGCAACTTTAATTATTCTCATATAGTCGACAGACTTTAAACCCAGAAATTTAACCAATCTGCATAAATTGTGCTGCACTGTGTCAAAAAGGGATTTAGTTGACAAAACTAATACTCGTCGGGGAATGAGCCCCTTGACAATGTGCTGAAATATTTTACGAAAATACTCTGTCATGGTATTTGCAGTTTAGTGAATTTGTTGCATATAAACATAAACAGTCAGGTAGGTACATGCAAGGAATATATTTTAGTAAATACAGCAGGAATAATATACATACAATACAAGAGCTACCAATAGTGACTAACTTTACAAACTTCAACTAACAGTTAAGTGTCTTTCATTACCTGAAATGACCGAGTTCCTCATTGGTGGATTACTCACTTGTACTCATGGTCAGAGGCGATACTCACTTGTACTCATGGCCAGAGTAGGGGAGAACTCAGAGTAGGAGTTTACTTACTTATACTCATGGTCAGAGTAAGAGGCAGTGTAGAAGGCAGAGTCGCTGAGGTGAGAGTCTGCAGACTTTTCTGAGGCTCTGTTGGACCTCCTGAAGGAGGATGAGTGAGTGCGGGAGCCTCCGCCGTGGTGACTGTTGTACCTTGATGGGGTAGGAAAGGAACACAGGTCAGGGAGCCCAAACTACAGTCCTACTCTGCCTGTTCTATCCAGTCCAGTAGACAGGTGGGAGTGTCGTGTACTGTATGGTACATACAAGAAACTCAAACCACTGGTAGACATTGTGGAGGATAGTCTATAGGTTGGGGATATTTTGGCATTTGCCTTTTGGAAGCTTTATTATTTTTCCAAGATGATTGCTATCGACCATCCCATTCAAAATTGCTAATAGATGCTACTGTTCTGTTCTATTATTTGTAAAAAATTGGATTACGCATTTAAAGAAGGCATAAACTACTATACAAAAAATCTAATTTAATGCAACCAAATTTATCCTAATCAAACTTAGTGAAACTCGACATATTAATAACCCGTAGAGGATGTTTCTGTGAATAACTTAAAAAGTTGATTAAATTTTCCTTATTTTAGCAGCCAAACTTTAGTATTATTTGTTGATGTGTTCATTGTTCCAGCAGATATACCTCCAGACTCCAGGGACTGGACAAGCGAGGGTAGGTAGCGGTAAGTCTGACAAGCTCACACACATGTCAAAGAATTACACACTTGTACTTAAGGTCACAGCACTAAATAACGGAGAACCTAATCCAGAAGTATGTGGCCTGGTTCACACTACCTGGTTCACACTACCTGCCGTCTGATGACTGAGAACGTGGTTGAAGAGCTCATTTCATGATGTTGAAGCAATGTTGAAGATGCAGATATTGCACTGTAGGTTTCTAGGACGGCAAACTAGGTCACAATTACAGAACCAGCGAAGACCCTTGATCATATTATATTTATATGAAGCTCTGAACCCGCTTAAGTCAATCATGAGAAAGACACACTACTCTTGCAGCAAGGCTTCCCACGCTCTGTTATAGTCTCACGATGGTCATTACTATTCCTGATTAGTCAGAGCCCCTGGTGAGGATTTATCACTCCATATATTAGGTGATACAAGCTGTTGTTCAGGTTATTCTTAATTCTAAACATATTGCTGTGGTTAGCTTTGATCAGCCATAGATCAAGACCCCACAAGAAATCCAATGGATGTTTGCCAGGAAGACAGAGAGGAGGAAAAACACCATTGATTACTAGTAGTCCTCTGGCTGTCTTCTAGAGGAAACTGAATAAATACCTAAAGTCTGTGCCTGACCAGCCAGGCTGTGTTTCTTACGTTCGATTGCATGCGGCCAGCAGTAACAGCCTGGTTGATCAAGCCCTGATTCATCGGGAGACTTGGTAGAAGACCAGGCCCCGGGGGATTAGGAAGGGGCGTTGACCCTTCAAGTAAACCACACATTACCCTGCAACACGTCATCTCCACTGCCTCCAGCCTCCTCACTGCAACGTTCAAAACCCATGACTCACACCATAATACAGTGTTGGTTCTATTATATTCCGGTACATTCCCTTTTTTTTGTCTCCACAAGTAAATTTCTTTGTGACTTGAGTTGTACCTCTCGCTGTTCCCCTCATCAGTCCCATGGTTTACCTCATTTTTCGAATGAGACACTTGTGAAACATCTGCGAATCTTTACTGAGGAAACGTTTCGCCAGCTGGGGGAAGGGCTTCTTCAGTCCAAATGAGAGAATAATGGAGAAAGATAAGGAGGAGTGTGAGGTAATCAGTCCCTCAGCCTGGAGTCGATGTGTTCAGTCCGTCATCTTCCACCATTCTTCTCTGTATTGGACTGAAGAAGCCACTGGCTGTCGAAACGTTCTCTAAATAAACATTCACAAATGTTGCACAAGTGACTCTTCAATTAGTCGTTTTCTAAAGTATTTACATCACAGCTCATTCTTCATAGTCACGTCTGTCAACACATTCATTCTCAAGTATGTCAACACGTTCATTCTCAAGTATGTCAACACATTCATTCTCAAGTATGTCAACACATTCATTCTCAAGTATGTCAACACATTCATTCTCAAGTATGTCAACACATTCATTCTCAAGTATGTCAACACATTCATTCTCAAGTATATCAACACATTCATTCTCAAGTATATCAACACATTCATTCTCAAGTATGTCAACACATTCATTCTCAAGTATGTCAACACATTCATTCTCAAGTATATCAACACATTCATTCTCAAGTATGTCAACACATTCATTCTCAAGTATGTCAACACATTCTTCCTCCATGTTCCTTCACTCATCTCATATCTAATCTGTCAATGACAAAAATTTTGTTACTTTCATCTCATTGTTTTTTGTTATGTTCACTTTTCATGTTTTTCTTGTACATACCTTTCCAAATTCCTACTTGAAATACACAGTCTGACTCCATCCATAACGTTCACTGACACAGTCTGACTCCCTCCATAACGTTCACTGACACAGTCTGACTCCATCCATAACGTTCACATACACAGGTTAACTCCATCCATAATGTTCATATACATAGTGTAACTCCATCCATAATGTTCACTGATGAGTCTGAACAAAATAACTTATTGCTGTTTTTATATTTTTATTATTACATGGAACCAAAAATTTAAATTAAAAATATACAAAATATAAAAAAAACAGTAACAAAATACTGCTCTTATTTACACTATTATTCTTCACATCATGTCAGAGTTAACAGTTCTGTATTAGCATTCACGTTCTCGAGAACTGTAGTTTAAAGTTCATATATGGGGAAGTATTGAAGACTTATGAAATAACATATGATCTAAAATATCCCAAAAAATTAATTGTCATATTTTCTTGATATACTTTCTCTAGCTATGAATGCTAAAATCAAAGTTAGGTTTAAAACTCTTGAGGGAGCAAAAACACATGTGATTAATAATTCCCCCCAAAATGCTAACAGCTGTATCTGTAAGATTCCATGAAAAAAGTCTTGAATTAAGACAAGAGTCTAATGATCTGTTTATTCATATGAGAGATTTTAACCATCCAATTTGTTTTCAAAAAGCCGAGAAAGATGTATGAAGTCTATGGTCAAGGAAATGTAATTCAATCATGTTTCATAAAAGAGAATTGATTTCAATGTGATTACTCGTTCAGGGTTATATAAATTAGATTCATTAATGTTGAATAGAATTTCGGGTCACCCTTGTCATGCCAGAGGTGTAATGACACACAATTCAAAAACTGCAACATTTCTTCACCCTCCTTCGAGTGCAGGCACTGCACTTCCCACCTCCAGGACTCAAGTTCGGCTAACCTGTTTCCTGAATCCATTCATAAATGTTACTCTGCTCACACTACAACAGCATGACAAGTCATAAAATCCATTTGCCTCCACTCACTCCTATCTAACACATCCACCCTCTTGCTGGAAGTCTAAGCCCTACACACAAAACCTCCTTCACCCTCCCTCCAACTTTCCTAGGCCAACCCTACCCTCCGCCTTCCTTTCACTATGGATTTATAAGCGCTCTAAGCCATTCTATTTCGTTCCATCATCTCTAAAACCGAACCACCTGAATAACCCCTCATCAGCCCTTTGGGTAATATTTTTAGAAACCTTGCACCTTCTTCTATACTCCAAGCTACGAATTCTCTGCATAATATTCATACCACACATTGCCCTCAGACACGACATCTCCACTGTGACAACTCTCACTTTATGTTAGATTCATTATCTTTTAACCCCACACCTCTTGCCAACACCGAGCATTCACTTCTCTTACAACCTCATCTATAAATATATTGAACAACCACGGTGACATCACACATCCTTGTCTAAGGCCTACTTTTACTGGGAAATAATCTCTCTGTCTCTTACATACTCTAACCTGAACCTCACTATCCTCGGAAAAACTCTTAACTTCTTTCAGTAACTTACTACCTATTCCATACACTTGCAACATCTGCCACATTGCTTCCCTATCCACCCGATCTATGCCTTTCCGAAATCCATAAAAGCAACGAGAACCTAGTTACCTTTATCTAAATACTGTTCACTGTAAACACTTGGTCTACACACCCCCTACCTTTCCTAAAGCCTCCTTGTTCATCTGCTATCCTACTCTCCGTCTTACCCTTAATTCTTTCAATAATAACTCTACCATACACTTTACCAGGTATACTCAACAGACTTATTTCCCTATATGTTTTTACGCTTTCTCTTGTTCCCATTGCCTTTACACAAAGGAACTATGCATACTCTCTGCCAATCCCTAGGTACCTTCACCTCTTTCATACATTTATAAAATGAAAGCACCAACCATTCTAAAACTATATCCTCTTCTGCTTTTAACATTTCTGTCTTGATCCCATCAATCCCAGCTTCTTTACCCCTTTTCAGTCTACCCACAGCCTCAGGTACCTCCCCCACATTCACATCTGGTGTTTCCTCACTCCTACATGATGTTATACCTGCAGGAAATCACAGCTTCCCTATATTCATCAACATTTAACAGTTCGTCAAAATATTTCCTCCATATTCTCGATACCTCCAGTTCTCCATCTAATAACTCATTTCTGTTTTTAAGTCCATTCGTTCCCTAAACTTTCTCAGCTTATTAATCTCACTCCTAAACTTTTTCATATTTTCACCAAAATTTGCTGACAGCATCTCACCCACTTCCTAATTTGCTCTCCTTTTACACTCTCTCACCACTCTTGTAACCTCTCCTTTCTCTCCATATGCTCCTCCCTCCATATATTACTTCTACTCTGTAAACAAATCTCATATGCTAACTTTTCTCTCTCTTATTACTCTCTTTACCTCATTATTACACCAATCGCTCCTCTTCCCTCCCGCACCCACTTTCCTGTAACCCCTAACTTCTGCTGAAGTCTCTAACATTGCATTCTTAATCTACCCCACACATCTTCAACCTCATTGCCTATACTCTCACTAGCCCATCTTTCTACATATAGTTACTTATATCTTACCCTAACTTGCCTCCTCCTTCAGTTTATAAACCTTCACTTCTCTCTCTTACTTTTTCATACCATTCTCCTTGCACCTCATCTACCTTTTACTGTCACTCTAGCTACAACTAAACAATGATCTGATATGTCTGTTCTTCGATTATGTTGAGATCAGAGTGTATTGGATTTGATGGTGTTATATTTCGTATCAGAGCATCATTATTAGTTAAGATAAGTGTATTTTCCAGTCTTGTTAGCTCCACTTTTGCTGGGTTAAGGTGAATTTGTTACAGAGATTTAATAGCTCATTTCTGTGTGAATTTTTATCTGACCTGCCACCTGGGGTTATCTTTGATAAAATAGTATTTACCACATTCTTTCGTTTCAGGTGTCTTAAGTTGAAATAATCCAGCAAGAAGATATTTTGTGCTTAGGTTGGAAGATTTTCCAGACAGTGGTAAATTTTCAAAAGCTCTTCCTTGAATTGTTGGGAAGTTGTATCTGGTGACTTGTATACAACCACAATGACAAGGTTTTGGTTTTCAATCTTTACTGCCAAAACTGCATTATTTGTGGTGTTTAGTAATTTTTAACAAATGAGCGACTCTGTGACAAACAGGCCAACCCCGTCTTGTTGCCTGTTCTTTCTGTCACATCCGAATAAGTTCTACCCTGGTATCCATATTTCGATGCTAAAGTGATCTTTTGTGTGGGTATCTTTGAAAGTCGCAAACCTTGCCTCTGTGACGAGTACACTGATAAAAGGTATTTTCTTGTTTGTTGATGGCTTCTGACCTGCCTCTCATTGATGACATTACTTCTACTAGTGGACTCCGCCTCTTATCTCTTCAAGATTTTCTCCGCCTCACCTTGACAGTATATAAGTATTCTGTCGTTTCAGCTTATATTTGCTCCAGACTATGGAGCAAAACACTTCTCCAGGCTGAGGGACTGACCACCTCAAAACTACGTCTTGCAGGACGATGGACTGATGATTTCATAGTCTTTATATCTCTACTGCTTCTGCTGCCTCTGCTGTATTAGACTAAGGAAGACTTTTGTGAATAAAGATACCTAATTGTTGCACATGTCTTACTTATCAATTTATGTACTGCGGGCGATCAATATCATGCATGGGTCACATATATGTGTTCACATATATGTTGATGTGTTCAGTCCAGCAATGATCCACTGAACACATCGACTCCTCTTCATCTTTCACTGTTCTCTATAATGAACTGAAGAAGCCACTGGCGGGAGAAACGTTTCCTCAGTAAAGATTCCCAAATGTTGCACAAGTGTCTCATTCTTTACCAACACACAGGTACACACAGGTACACACAGGTACTATTCCGTAGATAATGACACAGTGACACAGTGTACGGTGAAGGGCCGCTCTGGGTACTCTCAGGGACACCTATTCTTGTGACATTATCACACCTGCACACTTGATTTCTCAGAATTTCTGAAATAAAATAAATGTCTTCTAGCTAAGATAATACAGCGGCATGACATTTAATATCTCTTGATGGCACAATGAAATATCTAATAGCAAATAAAATACAAATGCTTCTCACTCGTGATACACTTTATCAACACTTACTCTAATAAGATGAGACATAAGTTCGTGTCAACAAACTTACGTATGTTTTGGTCGCCACCATCAGTATCATTCGTGAAGTTAGACAAGACAGGATCAAAAATATCTGGAAAGCGACGCTTTCTGACTATTAAGGTATCCTACCTTTATCTCTGGGATACCCAAGAAACATTAATAACAAGGAATGGATGTTTTAACAGCCTTGTGTCCTTGTATTCCAAGTGGGGACGTGTCATATCAGATTATTACATGGGAGTATACAGAGGACAACCAGCAGAAAAGTTGAAAAGCTACACCAACGTTACATGTCGAGGACTATATATATAATATACGTGTATATATAATTTTATATGGGTTAATTACTATCATCAGTTGTCTAGAAATTTGAGGTAAGATGGGTGAAGCAGAAGGCTCCACCCTCCTTGTGTCAAGAAGGCTCCACCCTCCTTGCGTCAAGAAGGCTCCACCCTCCTTGCGTCAATAAGGCTCCACCTCTTTGCATCAAGGAGGCTCCACCTCTTCGTCAAGAAGGCTCCACGCTCCTTGCGTCAAGAGGGCTCCACCCTCCTTGCATCAAGAAGGCTTCACGAACCCAGCACCCTTGTAGACTATACGATGGCTCTAAAGATCCTATTACACCGCAGAGGAAAGGTAAATTGGATTTTATTATGGTAGCTATTAGGAAATCCCCTTCCCCAGGACGCTGTTCTTGTCTCTGCATACATATAATCCCCTTCCGAAAGGACGCTGTTCTTGTCTCTGCACACATATAATCCCCTTCCCCAGGACGCTGTTCTTGTCTCTGCACACACATAATCCCCTTCCCCAGGACGTTGTTCTTGTCTCTGCACACATATAATCCCCTTCCCCAGGACGCTGTTCTTGTCTCTGCACACATATAATACCCTTCCCCAGGACGCTGTTCTTGTCTCTGCACACACATAATCCCCTTCCCCAGGACCTGTTCTTGTCTCTGCACACATATAATCCCCTTCCCCAGGACGCTGTTCTTGTCTCTGCACACATATAATCCCCTTCCCCAGGACGCTGTTCTTGTCTCTGCACACATATAATCCCCTTCCCCAGGACGCTGTTCTTGTCTCTGCACACATATAATCCCCTTCCCCAGGACGCTGTTCTTGTCTCTGCACACACATAATCCCCTTCCCCAGGACGCTGTTCTTGTCTCTGCACACACATAATCCCCTTCCCCAGGACGCTGTTCTTGTCTCTGCACACACATAATCCCCTTCCCTAGGACGCTGTTCTTGTCTCTGCACACACACATGTATCGACAAGACTACTAAGAGTAAGACATTTATTTTGGTTAAATTTACTCTACTTAAGGGACTAATAACATTAGTCAGTACGTTCATGTGATGTATTATTTAGTATTATTAGATCTGGAGTTGGCAGTATGTAATCAAATTAAATTATATATCATTGAAGTGCATGAAGCTGTTTTTAATTTTTATTTTCTAATTTATCTCATCTTTTTCATCAGTCCTGTTCCCACAATCCTCATAGTGTACCAAGATAATTCTAAATTTATAACAACATGCACTGCAATAAAGGTATTTCTACTCATTGTTTTCAATGATTATTTATGCATACATTGATCATCAAATATGGCTAACATGTACATAAGAATTGTGCCTTCCTATCAACCCTCCTACTCAGAACAGTTCTACACATGAGGGTGCTATGGGGTAAGGGAAACTAGGGTAACGGCTGCAAAATTTTCCAGACACATCAGTGGGTTAAATGCGTGTGTCATTGGTCTTATTTAGCAGGAATATCATTAAAAAAACTATTAAATAGTCGCTAGTGCACAGCCGTTTGCAGCTAAAACACCAATACTGAAAATTCTTAGTAAACAATGAGGTGGGGCGTGGCTTACAACCTGGCATTTGGGCTGTCCTGTAGTTAGAGGCGTGGGAGATGACGCAGGAGAGGATCCCAGAGAAGACAGGTAAGGGGGAGAGGTTAAGGTGAAAGGGGATTAATATCTTCAAGAAGGAATTCGCCGATAACCTTAATATTAACATCACACTGGGAGCCACAACACTAAACTGTTACATAATATGACAAGACGTTTCTGTCCACTGAAGACTGTTCTTGACTGGTGTATCTCCTCTTTTATTTTTCTTCCCAACTCCACCTTTCATAACAACAATATTTCTGAAATGAGCTTGTTGAGGCGTAAGTCGCCACTCACCTTCTGGATGAGCGTATGGAGCGACCTCGCCGCTTCTTCTTGGGTCTCTTGGTACAGGCGTAGCAGTAGACCTTCCAGTAGAGGAACCTGAAGGAGTGGGCCATCCTGTTACTGATGTTGGCCAGACACAGCATCATCAGTGGTACCCCCGGGATGGCGTAGAATATAGTCACCACCTTTCCCCAGTCAGTCTTTGGTGCAATGTGCCCATAACCTGTGAGTGGAGACTGTGTAAGTACCAGTCATAACCAATTTATGTAGGGTATGTGTATGTGTGCGTGTGCGTGTTCATCTGTGTGTATTTGTGTTTGTGTGAATGTGTATATTTGTGTTTGTGTGAATGTGTATATTTGTGTCCTCGCCTATATGTACTCATGTATATTTGGCTGAAGGGGTCGATTCACGACTCCTGGCCCCACCTCTTCGTGTGTGTGTGTGTGTGTATGTGCGTGATCACCTATTTGTGGTTCCAGGGGTCGATTCACAGCTCCTGGCCCCGCCTCTTCAACTGGCCGCTACCCTGTCACCCTTCCTTCTCCATGACCTTTATCATACCTATTCTTAAAGATATGTATGGATCCTGCCTCCACTACATCACTACCCAGGCTATTAAACTTCCTGAGAACTCTGTGACTGAAGAAATACTTCCTAACATCCCTGTGGTTCATCTGAGTCTTCAGCTTCCAAATGTGACCCCTTGTTGCTGTGTCCCATCTCTGGAACATCCTGTCTCTGTCCACCTTGTCGATTCCTCTCAGTATTTTATATGTCGTTATCATATTTCCTCTATCTCTCCTGTCTTCCAGTGTCGTCAAGTCGATTTCCCTTAACCTCTCCTCGTTGGACATACCCCTTAGCTCCGGGACTAGTCTTGTTGCAAACCTTTGCACTTTCTCTAGTTTCCTTACATGCTTGCCTAGGTGAGGGTTCCAAACTGGCGCTGTATATTCCAATATGGGCCTAACGTACAAAGTGTACAGGGTCCTGAATGACTCCTTATTTAAATGTCGGAATGCTGTTCTTAGGTTTGCCACGCGTCCGTATGCTGCAGCAGTTATTTGGTTGATGTGTGTCTCAGGAGATGTGCCAGGTGTTATACTCACCACAAGATCCTTTTCCTTGAGTGAGGTTTGGAGGCTCTGGCTCCCTAGACTGTACTCCGTCTGTGGTCTTCTTTGCCCTTCCCCAATCTTCATGACTTTGCACTTGGTGGGGTTAAACTCCAGAAGTCAGTTGCTGGATCAGGCTTGCAGCCTGTCCAGATCCCTCTGTAGTTCTGCCTGGTCCTCGTCCGATTGAATTCTTCTCATCAACTTCATATCATCTGCAAACAGGGATACTTCGGAGTCTATTCCTTCCGTCATGTCGTGTGTGTGTGTGTACTCACCTAATTGTGGTTGCAGGGGTCGAGACTCAGCTCCTGGCCCCACCTCTTCGCTGTCCACTACTGGGTCTCTGCTCTCCCTGCTCCATGAGCAGGGAGAGCAGAAGAAATGCTTCCTAACATCCCTTTGACTCATCTGAGTTTTCAGATTCCAGTTGTGCCCCCTTGTTTCTGTGTTCCCTCTCTGGAACATCCTGTCACTATCCACCTTGTCGATTCCCCGCAGTATTTTGTATGTCGTTATCATGTCTCCTCTAACCCTTCTGTCCTCCAGTGTTGTTAGTCCTATTTCCCTTAACCTTACTTCATAGGACAGTCCCCTGAGTTGTGGAACTAACCTTGTCGCAAACCATTGCACTTTCTCTAATTTCTTGACGTGCTTGACGTGTGTGTGTGTGTGTGTGTGTGTGTGTGTGTGTGTGTGTGTGTGTGTGTTGTGTGTGTGTGTGTTTGTGTGTGTGTGTGTGTGTATGTGTGTGTGTATGTTTGTGAGCACAGAATACCAGTCATAACAAGCCTGCTGTGTGTGTGTGTGTGTTTGAGCACCCACCTACCTAATTGTGGTAGCAGAAGTCTAACCTCAGCTCTTGACCCCAAGAAGGAGGCTAAGTAATACCACAAAAATTTGTTCCAGGACATGTTTTACAAGCAAGCTTTGACTGACTATCTAAAGTCGTTAAGGAATTAAGAGACCTGAAGTATTTAGTTCGTACTGCTGGTATCACAACAATCAACTTAATTCCTACTACTTCAGGTAGTAGGATGAAGCCACTGTGTGGCTTCATCAGTCCAATACAAAAAAAGAATAGTGAAGATCAAAAGGAGACTTAGGTAATTAGTCCCTCAGCCTGGAGTCGATGTAGTCAGTCCATCAGTCTTGAAAAGAACACAGCATATGTATATATATATATACATACATATATTTTGGGATGAGTATAATACAGAGCACATCTCATGAGTTCTAGAGCTAAGAGGAATGTCCTACGAAGAGAGATTAAGGAAAATCGGCCTGATGACACTAGAGGACAGGAGGGTTAGGGGAGACATGATAACGACATACCAAATACTGCGAGGAATTAACAAAGTGGACAGAGACAGGATGTTCCAGAGATAGGACACAGAAACAAGGGGTCACAAATGGAAGTTGAAGACTCACATTAGTCAAAGAGATGTTAGGAAGTATTTATTTAGTCATAGAGTTCTCAGGATGTGGAATAGTCTGGCTAGTGACGTAGTGGAGACAGAAATCTAAAACCAAGACAACAGTGCTTAAGTGTTCGCAATAAAGCGAACAGAATTCTGGCTTCATATCAAAGAGTATAAATAATAGAAGTCCTCAGGTTGTTCTTCAACTCTATATATCTTTGGTTAGCCTCATTTAGATTATGCTGCACAGTTTTGGTCACCGTATTACAGAATGAATTTAAATGCACTGGAAAACATACAAAAAGGATGATAAAGTTGATCCCAAGTATCAGAAATGTTTCCTATGATAGACTGAGGGCCCTGAATCTGCACTCTCTAGAAAGGCGTAGAATTAGGTGGGATATGACTGAGGTGAATAAATGGAAACCAGGAATAAAAAAGGGAATGTAAATAACATGCTAAAAATATCTAGACATGATAGGACTCGCAGCAATGGTTTCAAGTTGGAAAAATTTAGATTCAGACAAGATATAAGAAAGAACTGGTTTAGTAATTGAGTTGTGGATGAGTGGAACAAACTCCGAGTACCGTCATAGAAGCTAAAACGTTGTGTAGTTTTAAAATAGGTTAGATAAATACATGAGTGGTGTGGGTGGGCAGTTAGAGAGTAACTGCATCTTTAACACTGTTAAGGTACGGACAGATGTCTTCTTCGAGGAGCAGGCCGAGGTTTGGCAGCCAGTAACTCGACACCGCCACCAGCCTTGAAACGCTGCACTCAGTTCCTCACTGAATGCTCATACACACCAAATTCTCCATGATTTCTTTCGTCTGGTGCCCAGCTTTGTGAAGCCCTATGATTTGAGTTATAGTTTCAGGTGTTAAAGCCTTCCTTTTACCCATAATCAAACATGTATAACCCCAAAACCAAGGGAACACCTGACGACAAAAGATGGGGCGGATGAGGACAAAGTGCAACATATGTATATATATATATATATATATATATATATATATATATATATATATATATATATATATATATATATATATATATATATATATATACATATATATATATACATATATACATATAGGGGTGGTAGGAGAAGAAAATATTTAAACAGCTCTGGGGAGAACCTCGAGTTTTCCCTGAGGTACGTTTATTGTCTTCTCTGAGGATGAGGGTCCCCAGTAAAGTTCTAGAGGTGGTACCTCCCTATATAAGAACATAAGAAAAAAGGAACACTGCAGCAGGCCTACTGACTCATTTGAGGCAGGTCATTTCCACTTAAGGAATTAGTACGGCATCTGACTTAGTAGCATAAGCTAGTCCGGTCCAACTCACACCCACCCACACCCACTCATGTATTTATCTAACCTATTTTGAAAACTACACAACGTCCCAGCCCCTATGACGGTACTCGGGAGTTTGTTCCACTCATCTACAACTCTATTACCAAACCAGTGCTTTCCTATATGCTTCCTGAATCTGAACTTTTCTAACTTGAAACCATTGCTGCGAGTCCTGTCTTGGCTGGATATTTTCAGCACACTATTTACATCCCCTTTATTTATTCCTGTTTTCCATTTATACACCTCAATCATATCCCCCCTAATTCTACGCCTTTCTAGAGAGTGCAGATTCAAGGCCCTCAGTTTATCCTAATAGGGAAGATTTCTGATACATGGGATCAACTTTGTCATCCTCCTCTGTACGTTTTCCAGTGCATTTATATCCATTCTGTAATACGGTGACCAGAATTGTGCAGCATAATCTAAATGAGGCCTAACCAAAGATATATAGAGTTGAAGAACAACCTGAGGACTTATATTATTTATGCTTCTTGATATGAAGCCAAGGATTCTGTTTGCTTTATTGTGAAAACTTATCCACTGTTGTCTTGGTTTCAGATTACTGCTAACCAGAACTCCTAAATCCTTCTCGCAATCACAAGTATTAAGATCTACATTATTCAGTTTATATGTGGCATGGTTATTGTCCTGCCCAACATTTAGAACTTTTCATTTGTCTACATTAAACTGCATCTGCCACTTCTCCGACCACTGCATCAGTCTATTCAAATCATCCTGGAGTGCTCTAACGTCCTCATTAGAATGAATTGAATGGCCTATTTTGGTGTCATCAGCAAATTTGCTTATGTTGCTATTTATTCCCTCATCTATGTCGTTTATGTAAATTGTAAACAACAGGGGGCCCAAAACTGACCCCTGTGGGACACTGCTTGAGACATGCCCCCATTCTGATTTCTCCCCATTTATGCCAACTCTCTGCCGCCTATTTGTCAACCATGCCTCTACCCAGGAAAAAAATTCTCCTATTCCGTGTGCTTTAAGTTTCCTCAATAGCCTCTGATGTGGAACTCTATCGAAAGCCTTACTGAAGTCCATATATCCAATATCATATTCATTACCATGATCTACCTCCTCAAACACCTTAGTGAAAAAAGTTAGTAAATTCGTAAGACAGGAACGCCCCTTAGTAAAACCGTGTTGAGATTCATTAATCAATTTATGCCATTCAATATGGCTATGAATTGCCTCGGCAATTATTGATTCCATAAATTTAACAACTATGGAGTTAAGGCTTATTGGTCTATAGTTCGAAGCTAAGGACCTGTCACCTGCCTTGTAAATAGGTATTACATTTGCCCTTTTCCACTTGTCTGGCATTATGCCAGTTTGTAGTGATACGTATATTGAAAAGATTTGCCAATGGTTTGCTAAGTTCCTCTTTACATTCCTTTAAAACTCTTGCAAACAGTTCATCAGGGCCTGGGGATTTGTTAGGTTTTAATTTCTCTATTTGTCTAAGGACCATGTCACTAGTTACCCCAATCGAGCATAATTTATTATTTCTGGAATTCTGCTAGTATCTTCCTGAGTAAAAACTGAGAGGAAGTAAGTATTGAAAATTTCACACATATCCTTATCACTGTCCGTGATCTGTTATGAGTTACTCTTAAGTGGGCCTATCTTGTCCCTAATCTGACTTCTGTATACGTGAAAGAACCCTTTTGGGTTAGTATTCCTTTTTTTATTTCTCTCTTTAATTGAAAATATTGATTTCTTATCTGTCCATCCCCTCTTTTGATACGCCTATATATGCCTCTCTTTTGACCAATGAGATGTTTTAATCTATTGTTCATCCATTTGGGATCATTTTTGTTAGATCTAATTTCCCTACACGGACCAAAAGTTGTCTGGGCAGCTAGAACTACGCTCAGGAAAACGTCATATTGGCAACCAAAACCACCTACCTGACCCATAGTCAGGTCATCCCAATTTATCCCACCTAGGTAATTTCTCAGCCCCATGAAGTCGGCTAAGCGAAAGTCTGGAACAGGGACTTGATTGCAGTTACCTGGGTAATTCCATGATATATTGAAACTAAGTGATTTGTGATCGCTTTCCCCAAGCTCTTCATTAACCTCAAGATTATTAATTAGTGATTCTTTGTTGGCAAGAACCAAATCAAGCAAGTTGCTACCTCTAGTTGGTTCTGTCACAAACTGTTTTAAAAAACAATCTTGAACCATATCAAGAAAGTCACTAGACTCAAGATTACTTGTCACATTGTTCCAATCAATTTGTCTAAAGTTAAAATCTCCCATTAACACAATATGTTAGTCGACTCTTACGACACACATGGCTTACAGAGGAAGAATTTTTTTCCACTTCCCCATGGAGATAAGAGGAAATAAGAACAAGAACTAGTAAGAAAATAGAAGAAAACCAAGAGAGGTGTGTATATATATATGCTTGTACATGAATGTGTAGTGTGACCTAAGTGTAAGTAGAAGTAACAAGACATACCTGAAATCTTGCATGTTTATGAGACAGAAAAGACACCAGCAATCCTACCTAAAATGGGGCCAAAGAATGTTCCAAGTGCCAGCCCTTTGGTAAAGAAGGTGAGAAACACAATAGAATTCAAGAAAGAACTCGTAGCAAAGTACCAAAGTGGAGGAGGAAGAGAGAGGGAGGAATGTGCCTTCTTCAGTGATTCAGTGATTCTACGATATGTATGATACTAAAGCAGCAGGAGTCGATAAAGTCTATAGTGCCAGCCAGCAATAAAGTGTAGCATTAACAGTGTAGCAAGTAAGTTAACCCTTTGTGGGTCGACAGGCCTTCTGAGGAAAGTGTTCCTGGGGTCGAAAAATATTCGGAAAAAAAAATTATTTTTTCTTATGAAATGATAGAGTTTTTTTCTGAATCTAAATAGCTAAACAAAAAATTTTTGCGATCAATACTTACGGAGATATGGAGAATTCAAGTTGACCCAAAATGATCCGGTGACGGCAACATCGGCGACTTCCGGTTGGCCGGTAATCGTTTTTTTTTTTTTTGAAGTTATTTTCTTATGAAATTTAATTTTTTTTTTCAAATAACTTTTATGGACTGTGAGACCAATATAAGTGCTGTTTTTCAAATATTCACTCACTATTTCTTATAAAATAATGCCACAAAGTTTGTTATCACTAGTTTGTTTACAAAACATATTTACAACAATGTACAATGTACAATTATGTTTATAACTATTGTTCAATCATATATATACACATATTGAGTAACTGCAGATGTTTCTAGAAGTTCTGCAGCCTGTGGAAGTCTCTGAAACATGGTTCCATGCACAATGGTATTTCAAATTCCACACACATAAAACGAGTGTCTTTGCGTTGCTGTGGGCGTCTTTTTGTATGTGCACAGACATAACACCTCTTCTGAGCCTTTTTCTTGCAAGCAGTAGCAGGCAGTTTTGTTAGGAAGTGTTCACCACCAAGCCTCAGACGAGAGGGTAGTTGTTGGTAATTTCGTGGGCGGTTTTCTATTCCAGGTGGTGTTTCTTGGTACTTGGTGATTATTTGCCTGATAACAGACAAACAAAATTCGCCATATGGTGGTTTGTTTCTGGTCTTCAACTTATAAACATTATAAGCATTGAGCATGGAAATGTCCAGAATGTGAAAAAAGAGTTTTATGTACCACTTATAACTCTTTCTAACACAATCAGCAAACCCAATCTGCATGTCACATTTGTCCACTGAACGCATATTGAGAGTGTAGTCCATCATAGCTGCAGGTTTTAGAATGGGTTCATCGGTCTCTCTATTCACCCTGCCACTGTCTGCCATTTCATTAGGGTGAATTGATGACAACAGTGTGACATCTCATTTGTCATGCCACCGAAATGCCATGATATCATTGGCAGCAAACGCCTGCACCTGACCTCTACGAGTGCCTGCACTGAACCTAGGCATATGCTTACGATTTGCACGCACTGTACCGCACACATCTGTCAAGTTCACTCGCAAAAAATCACTGAGAGAGAGGCTTGTGTACCAGTTATCAGTATATAATATATGCCCCTTACCAAGATATGGTTCCATCATTGTTCTAACCACATCACCAGAGATACCCAGTAACTTCCTGGTATCTTTCAATGTATTACTTCCAGTGTACACAATAATATCCAATACAATACCACTGTAGCAATCACAAAGCACAAACAACTTTATACCAAAGCGTTTCCTCTTGCTTGGTATATACTGCTTGAATGACAGTCTACCTTTGAACAGAATCAGTGACTCGTCAATAACAAGCTTCCTGAAGGGATAAAAATACATATTGAACTTCTCTTTCAGATACAGAAACACATTCCTAATCTTATATAACCTGTTGGATCTGTCAGGCCTGGTTTTGTCCAAAAAATGCAACATGCGTAGAAGTAGCACAAATCGATTCACTGGTATAATATCACTGAAAGCTGGTGTTGCAATCAATCTGTCTGTTGACCAATATGATTTGATACGGTGTTTATAAACATACGGCATAAGCATTATTGTGGCAAAGAAAAGATACATCTCTGCCAAAGTTGTCTTTTTCCACTGGTGTAGACGTGATTTTGGTGAAAGAATCGTGTTTGCCATGGTGTAATCGAAGTATCTGTTGCTTTCTCTGATAATAATGTCTATCAGGGTTTCGTCAAAGAATAACTGGAAACATTCCAGTTCAGTGGCATTGTTCCCAAGTGGACAAGATGGGCGTAATCCACTGTGACTTTCATCAAACTGATGGGGATTGGGAATAAAATTGTCAGCTTCCTGCCAATCCCAGGTGCGGTCTGCTGGTGGGTACTGGATATTTACAGGTGGTTGTGGGGGATGTGGAAGTGGAGGTTGTGGTTGTGGGGGTTGGTGGGTGGGTGAGGGTTGCCTTTGTTGTAACTGAGCTGAGTCAGCGGCATGGGTGCCAGCATGGTCCACTGCTGGTGCCTCGCGCCCACCACCACCACCACTACCAGTTGCATGCACATTTCTCATACCAATTGCAACGCTATCATCATCATTTTCACTATCACTTCCTGTTGTACACCCATGGGATGTACTCCGAGATGTACTCCTAACCCTTAGAAGAGCATATGGCACACTACCAGAGCGCATATACCATCGTATATACTGACGCTTCACTGGTGAATATTCCTCTTCACTCGCGCTACTGGAACTATTTCGAAGGGCTTGGAGTTCATAGTCACTATCAGTATCATCACCATTGCTCACATCTGAGTCTGGGACATTAAAAAATAGGAGTTTCCGCCTTCGTTCTGGTACAACTGGCCGTAAACAAGACGCCACAGCACAAGAGGTGGACGGCTGTGGGTCGTCAGGGTTTTCCTCACTTATACCGGTATTATGGTCACTAGTTTCGGTCACAACCGCCTCAAAACCTTGAAAGTCACCTTCACTAACACCCCCATCACTGTTAGAACTGTCACTGATGAATAAAAGTGTCCCAATTCGCCGAGGAGTAAGGTGTTTCTTGCTGCGAGGCATGGTGGAGAAGGTGTACTGAAATGGTGTTCCCACAATGCACCACTGGATGCCCGATTTTTTTCCTACTGCGCACACTGACCACGCAGACCCATTCTCTCATCCCTAGGCCTACCAGCTGTTTGCCGCTTAATTTGAAGCCGCTAGAATTTACGCGTACTAGTACGGCACCAACCCCTGCTCGTAAAACGTACTAGTATGGCACCGACCACGAAAGGGTTAAGGGATAGAAAAAGGATGACACGAAACTAACTCCTCCAATGTTGTTGGAGGTATATAAGGCCACTGACAACATATTTCTAATTGATAAATTTAAGTGTAAATATTTCTTATTTATAAATTAAAGTGTAAATATTTCTTATTTATAAATTACATACATTGTTTCAGTGTGACTAGTGGTGTGTCTAGTGGTGGTGGCCACTGCCGCCGCTAACACCACCACTTGTGACATACGTAATGACATATTTTATTCATTCTAGAGTATATATCATGTTTCTATGTTATTAATATTGTTTATTATGTCATATTAGACGAATTATATTATATAAATAAACCGTAGAGTTGATATTAGCATCATAATGAAGCATTTTGTCCTGTCTCCAAACAATAAACTCGCCTCCCTCTCCCCTCCTCGCTATTTTCCATGCGCCAACAAGAGCCTTCAATAAAAGTAAAATTTATTTAAATGTTCATTTATCCATTTCATTAGTGCTTTATATTTATTTCTCATTGTTTTATGTATGTAAAACTGTAGTTATTCTCTATAAAATGTATTTTTGTTAATACTTTTGGATGTCTGGAACGGATTAATTGGATTTACATTATTTCTTATAGGAAATATGGCTTCAGTTTTCGTCGAATTCGGTTTTCGTCATGCTCTATGGAATGGATTAATGACGAAAACCAAGATTCCACTGTATATATATATATATATATATATATATATATATATATATATATATATATATATATATATATATATATATATATATATATATATATATATATATATATATATTATGCCGATTAGGTAAAACTGGTCAATTAGCAAGAACTCATTTAAAATTAAGTCCTTTCTAAAATTTTCTCTTATACGTTTAAAGATATATTTTTTCATTTATGTTAATGTAAAAATTTATAATTTTGTACCAAGACAAACTTTGAAAACCTACCTAACCTTATTACAACAAGCGCAATTTAATTTAGCCTAACCCAACTAAATATATTTTAGATACGTTAACATTAATTTAATAATAAACAAACACAATGAAATATATTTTTTCTTTTATGTTCAGAATGATTTTAGTGATATTATTGCATACACAAATTTTCATTTATCTTATATGGCAAGGTGAGCGTTGCTATATAAGCCAAAATAACAAGTTTTACCTAATCGGCACGACATATATATATATATATATATATATATATATATATATATATATATATATATATATATATATATATATATATATATATATATATATGTCGTGCCGATTAGTAAATATGAGTCAATTAGCAAGAACTTATGTAAAATTAAGTCCTTTCTAAAATTTTCTCTTATACGTTTAAAGATATATTTTTTCATTTATGTTAATGTAAGAATTTATAATTTTGTTCCAAGAGAAACTTTGAAAACCTACCTAACCTTATTACAACAAGCGCAATTTAATTTAGCCTAACCCAACTAAATATATTTTAGATACGTTAACATTAATTTAATAATAAACAAATACAATGAAATATATTTTTTCGTTATGTTCAGAACGAATTTGGCGAATTATTGCATACACAAATTTTCACTTGTCTTATATGGCAGGTGAGCGTTGCTATTTAAGCCAAAATGCAAGTTTTACTAATCGCACGACATATATATATATATATATATATATATATATATATGTCGTGCCGATTAGGTAAAACTTGCGATTGCTTAATAAACGCTCACCTTGCCATATAAACAAGTGAAAATTTGTGTATGCAATAATTTCGCCAAAATCATTCTGAACATAACGAAAAAATATATTTCATTGTGTTTGTTTATTATTAAATTAATGTTAACGTAAAAAATATATTTGGTTGAGTTAAACTAAATTAAATTGCTCTTGTTGTAATAAGGTTAGTAGGTATTCAAAGTTTCTCTTGGTACAAAATATAATTCTTACATTAACATAAATGAAAAATATATCTTTAAACGTATAAGAGAAAATTTAGAAAGGACTAATTTTAGATAAGTTCTTGCTAATTGACCAGTTTTACCTAATCGGCACGACATATATATATATATATATATATATATATATATATATATATATATATATATATATATATATATATATATATATATATGTCGTGCCGATTAGGTAAAACTTAGCATTTGCTTAAATACAACGCTCACCTTGCCATATAAGACAAGTGAAATTTGTGTATGCAATAATTTGCCAAAATCATTCTGAACATAATGAAAACTATATTTCATTGTGTTTGTTTATTATTAAATTAATATTAACGTATCTAAAATATATTTAGTTGGGTTAGCTAAATTAAATGCTGTTGTAATAAGGTTATGTAGGTTTTCAAAGTTTCTCTTGGTACAAATTATAAATTCTTACATTAACTTAAATGAAAAATATATATCTTTAAACGTATAAGAGAAAATTTTAGAAAGGACTTAATTTAGATAAGTTCTTGCTAATTGACCAGTTTTACCTAATCGGCACATATATATATATATATATATATATATATATATATATATATATATATATATATATATATATATATATAAAATGGTAACCACGAACGAGTGATATTGATCAATAACATCACTGCAACTAGCCAAGATTCGAACCCATGCTGCTTTTGCCCGCCTCATTGTGAGCAAAAACACATGATGCTCTAACCCACAAGACCACAAAATCCTACAAGAATGATGCACCCAACCAAGCTAGGTGTTTTATCATCATCTGAGGACATACGGTGGTGTGGGTGCCTCTGAGCTAATTTCATTCTCCTCCCTGTTTGGTATACTAGCCCAATGAGTAGTATTTTATATTATTGTAACTTCGAACAAGTGGACCTGTGCGTTAGAACGTCATGTGTTTTCGCTCACCGTGAGGCGGGCCAAAGCAGCATGGGTTCGAATACTTATATATATATATATATTTTTTTATTATTATTATTATTATATATATATATATATATATATATATATATATATATATATATATATATATATATATATATATATATATATATATATATATATATATATATATATATATATATATATATATATATATATTATATATAAATGCTTTATTAATAGACAGAATACATTTATAAAACACATGAACATGAATACAATGGTACAATATGTCAAAGATTATGAATCTCCTCCAGCTCCTCCGAAGCCGGACGCGAGCCGAGTATGCAACATGCGTTACCCCTCTGGATGGCCACGCTGAGACGCTGGAACATGAACGTGGCTGCCCTTGGGTCCCTGGTGGTGTCGATGAGTCTGGAACCCAGCTCTTTAAGGAAACGTGTTGCATTTTTTCCCCACGCTCCCAAGGTCTCTGATCCCACTGGGACAAATTTATACTGTTGGCTTATGTCCCTGTACTTGCCAATCTTGTACTCCTCTCTGTGGTCAGCAGCTCCTCCCTGTCGCCCAACACTGTGATGGATGTAGGTGTCAGCCAGTGTCGACACGCAGGTATAATCCCATGCTAAGAGCTTGCCATTCTTCCAAGGATAGATGGTGATCCCGTCGGGGCGGTTTGCTGGGTTGTATATATATATATATATATATATATGTCGTGCCGATTAGGTAAAACTTGCGATTTTGGCTTAAATAGCAACGCTCACCTTGCCATATAAGACAAGTGAAAATTTGTGTATGCAATAATTTCGCCAAAATCATTCTGAACATAACGAAAAAAATATATTTCATTGTGTTTGTTTATTATTAAATTAATGTTAACGTATCTAAAATATATTTAGTTGGGTTAGGCTAAATTAAATTGCGCTTCTTGTAATAAGGTTAGGTAGGTTTTCAAAGTTTCTCTTGGTACAAAATTATAAATTCTTACATTAACATATATGAAAAAAATATATCTTTAAACGTATAAGAGAAAATTTTAGAAAGGACTTAATTTTAGATGAGTTCTTGCTAATTGACCAGTTTTACCTAATCGGCACGACTATATATATATATATATATATATATATATATATATATATATATATATATGTGTGTGTGTGTATATATATATATATATATATATATATATATATATATATATATATATATATATATATATATATATATATATGTGTGTGTGTATATATATATATATATTTATATATATATATATATATATATATATATATATATATATATATATATATATATATATATATATATATATATATATATATATATATATATATATATATATATATATATATATATATATATATATATACACACACACAGTGCTAATCATAGCATTATGCCGCCCCTCCCCCACACACGAAACACAAACACATACCATGAAAGATTATAATATATATATTTGCACATTTACTGAAGTTTTAATACTTGGTGCTACGTCCTTTACGCTTAATTACGTCCCTAAGCCTTGTAAGAAGACTCTCACACAAATTCTTTGAGGATTTGAGGAGGTATATTATTCCATGCCTCATGTAGAGCAGCCTCCAGCCGCGGAATGGAACTGATATCCTTGCCCAGTAAACTTTGTTTTACTATTGACCAGAGGTTCTCAATAGGGTTTAGATCTGGGGAATTGCCTGGCCAGTCATTAAAGAACCTCACTTCACAGTCCTTAAGCCACTGAACTACAGATTTGGTGGTATAACACGGTGCACCGTCCTGCATAAAAACCGTAGCCCCACACTTGTCAAACGGCGCAGGTAAATTGTCACACAGTAACTCCAGGTAATTATATTGGTTCATATACTGGTTTTCAGGAAGCACAATAAGTTCACCAACACTCTGAGCATTGAAACAACCCCAAACTATGAGCGAGTCTGGGTGTTTGATGGTCGCACAGGTGTAGCATGGGTCTAGTGGGTCACTACCTCTGGCCAGTACACATATCCCCCATGGTTACAGGTGACGGTGAAGGTTGCTTCATCACTGTTGAGGAGTCCAGTGAAGATATTTCTTTGCATAATCCAGCCTACGTTTCTTCTGTGGCTTGGAGAGGATCGGATTCTTAACTTGGCGGAGACTCCTGTATCCCAGTTCTGACACACGTCTGTTGAAAGTTCTTACAGACACCTCTGAGAGAAGATGTGGGTTCTTTTATTTCAAATATCTAGCAGTTATCTTAGGTGTACTCTCTAACAGCTTCTTTAACACAGATAAGGTACGAAAAGATGTCTTCTTGGAGGGGCTAGGGCGAGGTTTGGCAGATGGTAACTCGACACGGCCACCAGCCTTGAAATGCTGCATCCAGTTCCTCACTAAATGCTCACACACACCAACATTCACCACTATTTCTTTCGTCTGGTGCCCAGCTTTGTGAAACCCTATGATTTGAGCTATAGTTTCAGGTGTTAAAGACTTCCTTCTACCCATAATCAAATATTTTTTAGCCCCAAAACCAAAGGGAACACCGGATAAAAGATGGGGCAGATGAGAGACAAAAGTGCAACACTTCCTCTCATCTTGGCAGCTACGTGAGCACTGAGGAGTCACTGTGGAGTGTGACGGCAGGTCGCGACGTCATGCCAATGGCTGCTACCCAGCATAATGCACTAACAAAAAAACCCTATTTGTTCCGAATAGGTAAAACTGGTCAATTAGCAAGAAATCATTTAAAATTATGTCCTTTCTAAAATTTTCTCTTATTCGTTTAATGATATATCTTTTTTTAATTTATGTTAACGTAAAAATTAATAATTTTATACCAAAAGAACCTTAGAAGACTTACCTAACCTTATTATAAGAAGCGCATTTTAATTTAGCCTAATCAAACTAAATATGTTTTAGATAAGTTTACAATAATTTAATAATAAACAAACACAAAGAAATATATATTTTTTGTTGAGTTTGGAATGATTTTTGCGATATTATTGCATACTTGAGGCTCACTGACGTGCCCAGGTTGGGAAAGAAACATGGCTTGTGAACCATACTCCCCAGCTTATGTGACATGTGTGGCTGAGTGGATAAGAGCGCTGCCTGGGAACCTTGTCCGTCCCAGTAGCAGTATCGAGTCCTGCTGACTGCGATCTTTCTCTGTATATATACATAATAAAACTTTTTCTACAGGAACCTTGTAGACACACCCGTCAGCATTTTTGGGGGATTTTTTTATCAAAAGTTTTTAATGTATCAAGATTTTTAAAAACAACTTTGATATTAAAATTCTTAAGTAGAGAAGGTATATCAAGAAAGATTTCATGGTAAGGGAGAAACAACATATTTTTAGTTGAAAAAGTTAGTTTGTCCTTTTTTGAATTGTAAAAAGTATTTCTAGCAATTTTAAAAGATTTATCATTTATGTGGAAAAAATTCCATATTTTCCTGAAATATTGAATGATGAAATATTGTTTAAAAATTGTAGTGTTGGTGTGACTTTCAGAAAATGTTGTAGCTACGAGAGAACCAACACACAGGTTGACGGGAGGGGCGTCGAAATATGGCGTAGTATAAAACTATTAGAGAGGGTAATAAAGACAAAAAAATCTGGTGTAATCATGCTCGATAAGGAGCGTATCGGCGTGAATGGAGGACTATGAAATAAGTGACCGTCGTGGGTTCCTGTAATTCTGAAATTCAAGAGTGACTCAGCTACATTAAAGCTGATAAGTGGAATGTAAAGAGACGCGGCGGCGTCTGGAAATGTGGCACATCTCATGTATGTAAACTTAGACATGAGAAAGAAGGAACAGTGCAGTAGGCCTCTTGGCCCATAACTTCGCAGTTAATTCTACAGTAGATTGCTATATTAGCCAATATTAGTGCATCTGTTTGTAAGGGAAGCTTTAGGATGTGAGACCCAAGAAATATTTGGGTAACATTCATTAAATTTTTTTTATTTATAATGATGCACTTATTATGCAATATAAAATTGATATATGTAATTTATGCACATTCTTTATATACATTCTCCTATAAATGTGTATATTTTGTGGACCAAACCAGTATTACTGGTTTAAATTTAATAATTGATAACTATTTAAAGGTCCAGCTTATGTGAGTGTGGGATGAGATGGTGGGTATCACAGGAAGGATGCGGTTGCAACCCAGTGCCCCTAAAATCCTACCCATCGAGGTACAACTAATATCAATAAGTGTTATGTCTGTTTTAATTGTGACCTCCCCAAATTATGTATATGTGTAATTCAGGACTGTGCCTTTAAACTTGAAACACATTATTTAGTTAATTAAGTGCTTCATAACTTCAAAATTTCTTCATCTATGAACTCTGGGATGCAAATGCGTAAAGCTCTTAAAAATATTGATGAGAATACAAGAAGTTTAATTCTTTATGGGAAGAATAATCGTGCACATGAGAACAGTTATTTGTTGGTTTTCTGTAAATTTAAAATATAAAATCATGTTTCCCCTTAATAATTAAAACATCTAGAAAAGGTAATGAGTTATTTTGTTCAAACTTAACAGAAAAATTTGTGGAATTAGCTAGACTTTAATTTAATGAGGAAATGGTTTATATCTATATTCTTAGGCATTAAACATAGAACAATATCAACATATCTGTACCACTTAACTCTTTTGGGAAGAATTTTGTTAAGCAATCTTGTTTCAAAATATTCCTTATACACATCTTGTTCTTCCTCACTCCTAAAAGGTGTTATACTTCCCTGTCTAAAGTAAGACATCGCTGCCTTCCTCTCTTTATCAATATTCAAGATATTCCTTCCATCTTCCCAGCTTTTCAGCATCACCGTCTAATGGCTCCTATCTTTTGTTTATAACTGTTTAATTAATTTCTTCCTTACGTGGCTGTTTGAACTTATTTATCTCCTAAGCTTTTTCTCATTTGTTGATAAAACCACCAAGACTCTCTCCTTAGCTCTCATTTACATTCCCTTACCACTCTCTTAACCTCTCTTTTACTCTCAATATATTCTCCCCTCCGTATATCATTTCTACATTGTAAAAACCTTTCATATGTCAACTTCTTTCTCCCTAATTACCCTGTTTACTTCATCATTCCACTGATCACTCTTCCCTCTTGGATCCAACCATTTATAAACCCAGTTAACACTTTAACACTACCCCACACCTCTTCTACTACCTCCTCATAACACTTTAACACAACCCCACACCTCCTCTACTACCTCCTCATAACACTTTAACACTACCCCACACCTCCTCTACTACCTCCTCATAACACTTTAACACTACCCCACACCTCCTCTACTACCTCCTCATAACTTGTACTCTCTCTAACCAACATTTCTCACAATAGTTGCTTATACTTTACCCTAGTAATCTCCTTTAAAAAACATGCACATCAAGGACTCTACCTATCAGCCTTTTATCTTCTTATAGATTATCTAAATGGCTTGTTAATATTTTAAGCCCAATTGTTGAATTTTTTTTATAATTTTAATGTTAAAAACAACATAGATTTAGTGGATAACTTAAGCACCTTGACTGACTTAAATGATTTCATCATGGTTAGTGTTGATGTCACTTCCTTGTTTACAAAAGTTCCAGTTGATGATTTACTAAGTTTCTTATCTGAAGAACTTGTTAATTACGATTTATCATTGCCAGTTAATATTATCATTAAACTTATTAAACTTTGCATTATTGATACAAAATTTGTGTTTAATGATTAGTTTTACACTCAGAAGTTTGGTATGGTAATGGGAAATCCCCTTTCACCTGTTTTTAGTAATTTATACATGAAATTTTTTGAAACATGATTGTTTAACACAATCCTTCCCTATAGAGCTAAGTGGTATAGATATGTTGATGATATTTTGTGCCTTATGCCTAAGAATGTAGACATAAACCATTTCCTTGTTAAATTAAATATCTTAGCTCATTCCATAAATTTTATTGTTGAGTTTGAAGTAAATAACTCATTGCCCTTCCTAGATGTTTTTATTAATAAGGGTAACAATGATTTTAAATTAAAATTTACAGAAAAACCTACAAATAACTGTTCCTATGTTCACTATTGTTCTTCACATCAAGATAGAGTTAAACTGTCGGTATTCTTATCAATGTCTCTGAGAGCTTTACTTATTTGTAGTCCAGAGTTCATAAATGAAGAAATCTCCAAAATTTATGAAATATCTAATGATCTAAAATACCCAAGAAACGTAATTGATAAATCATTTAAAACAGCTAGAAATACTTTATGCAATCCAAAAAGGGACAACCAACCTTATTCAACTAAAAATATGTTGGTTCTCCCTTACCTTGAAAACTTGGTTGATATGCCTTCCTTTCTTAAGGCTTTTAATATCAAAGTTGTATGTATTTAAAAATCTTGATACAGCAAAAATAAACTTTTGATAAAAAAATCCCCCCAAAATGCTGGTAAATGTCTTGAACTAAGATTAAAACAACATAAATATAGCATTAGAACTGGTCAAGATTCATGTGAGAGATTTTAACCTTCCAATTTATTTTTAAATGCTGAGAAAGTTGTATCAAGCAAGTCCATGGTTTACAGGAATATAAAAGAATCATGTTTCATAAAAAGCAGTTTTGAAAATAATATAAATATTTCTTTTCGTTTATATCAATTGGATTCATTAATAATTATTGAAATTTGGGAAGAATTTAAGGTGCATTAGACAAATTTTTGGGTAGAATATAAGCTGAACAACCACGGTGACATCACACATCCTTGTCTAAGGCCCACTTTTTACTGGGAAATAGTCCCCCTCCCTCCTACACACTCTAACCTGAGCCTCACTATCCTCATAAAAACTCTTCACTGCTTTCAGTAACCTACCTCCTATTCCATACACCTGCAACATCTGCCACATTGCCCCCCTATCCACCCTATCATATGCCTTTTCCAAATCCATAAATGCCACAAAAACCTCTTTACCCTTATCCAAATACTGTTCACTGTAAACACTTGGTCTACACACCCCTACCTTTCGTAAAGCCCCCTTGTTCATCTGCTATCCTGCTTTCTGTCTTACTCTTAATTCTTTCAATAATAACTCTACCATACACTTTACCAGGTACACTCAACAGACTTATTCCCCTATAATTTTTGCACTCTCTTGTGTCCCCTTTGCCTTTATACAAAGGAACAATACACGCTCTCTGCCAATCCCTAGGTACCTTACCCTCTTCCATACATTTATTAAATAATAGCATCAACCACTCCAAAACTATATCTCCACCTGCTTTTAACATTTCTATATTTATCCCATCAATCCCAGCTGCCATACCCCCTTTCATTCTACCCACTGCCTCACGAACTTCCCCCACACTCACAACTGGCTCTTCCACACTCCTACAAGATGTTATTCCTCCTTGCCCTATACACGAAATCACAGCTTCCCTATCTTCATCAACATTTAACAACACCTCAAAATATTCCCTCCATCTTCCCGATACCTCTAACTCTCCATTTAATAACTCTCCTCTCCTATTTTTAACTGTCAAATCCATTTGTTCCCTAGGCTTCCTCAACTTATTAATCTCACTCCAAAACTTTTTCTTATTTTCAACAAAATTTGTTGATAACATCTCACACACTCTCTTATTTGCTCTCTTTTTACATTGCTTCACCACTCTCTTAACCTCTCTTTTTCTCTCCATATACTCTTCCCTCCTTGCATCACTTCTACTTTGTAAAAACCTCTCATATGCTAACTTTTTCTCCCTTACTACTCTCTTTACATCATCATTCCACCAATCACTCTACTTCCCTCCCGCACCCACTCTCCTGTAACCACAAACTTCTGCTGAACACTCTAACACTACATTTTTAAATCTACCCCATACATCTTCGACCCTATTGCCTACACTCTCACTAGCCCATCTATCCTCCAATAGTTGTTTATATCTTACCCTAACTGCCTCCTCTTTTAGTTTATAAACCTTCACCTCTCTCTTACTTACTGCTTCTATTTTCCTTGTATCCCATCTACCTTTTACTCCCACTGTAGCTATAACTAAAAAGTGATCTGATATATCTGTGGCCCCTCTATAAACATGTACATCCTGAAGTCTACTCAACAGTCTTTTATCCACCAATACATAGTCCAACAAACTACTGTCATTACGCCCTACATCATATCTTGTATACATATTTGTCCTCTTTTTCTTAAAATATGTATTACCTATTTCTAAACCCCTTTCTATACAAAGTTCAATCAAAGGGCTCCCATTATCATTTACACCTGGCACCCCAAACTTACCTACCACACCCTCTCTACATGTTTCTCCTACTTTAGAATTTAGGTCCCCTACCACAATTACTCTCTCACTTGGTTCAAAAGTTCCTATACATTCGCTTAACATCTCCCAAAATCTCTCTCTCCTCTACACTCCTCTCTTCTCCAGGTGCATACACGCTTATTATGACCCACTTTCGCATCCGACCCTTATTTTAATCTACATAATCTTTGAATTTACACATTTATATTCCCTCTTCTCCTTCCATAACTGATCCTTCAACATTATTGCTACCCCTTCCTTAGCTCTAACTCTCTCAGATACTCTTGACTTAATCCCATTTATTTCTCCCCACTGAAACTTGCATACCCCCTTCAGCTTTGTTTCGCTTAGGGCCAGGACATCCAACTTATTTTCATTCATAACATCAGCAATCATCTCTTTCTTATCATCCGCACTACATCCACACACATTCAAACAACCCAGTTTTATAAAGTTTTTCTTCTCTTTTTCAGTAAATGTGTACAGGAGAAGGGGTTACTAGTTCATTGCTCCCTGCATTTTAGTCGCCTCATATGACACGCAAGGCTTACGGAGGAAAGATTCTTTTCCACTTCCCCATGGACAATAGAGAAAATAAAGAGAACAAGAGCTATTAAGAAAAATAAGAAAAACCTAGATGTGTGTATGTATATATATGCATGTGCATGCCTGTGTAGTGTGACCTAAAGTGTAAGTAGAAGTAGCTAGATATACCTGTTATCCAGCGTGTTTATGAGACAGAAAAAAGACACCAGCAATCCTACCATCATGTAAAACAGTTTCAGGTTTCTGTTTCACAGTCACCTGGCAGGACGGTAGTACCTCCCTGGGTGGTTGCTGTCTACCAACCTACTATATTACATATAGTAGATTGGTAGACAGCAACCACCCATGGAGGTACTACCGTCCTGCCAGATGAGTGTGAAAGAGAAATCTGTAATTGTTTTAGGTCACACTGCACAGGCAGGCACGTGCATATATATACATACACACATCTAGGTTTTTCTTCTTTTTCTTAATAGTTCTTGTTCTTTTTTTTCTGTTCTCCATTTGGAAGTAGAAAAGAATCTTTCCTCTGTAAGCCCTGCTTGTCATATGAGGCGACTAAAATGCCGGGACAATGGGCTAGTAACCCCTTCTCCTGTAGAAAATACTAAAAAAGGAGAAGAAAATCTTTATAAAACTGGGATGCTTGAATGTGCGTGGATGAAGTGTGGATGATAAGAAAGAGATGATTGCTGATGTTATGAATGAAAAGAAGTTGGATATCCTGGCCCTAAGTGAAACAAAGCTGAAGGGGGTAGGCGAGTTTCATTGGGGAGAAATAAATGGGATTAAGTCAGGAGTATCTGAGAGAGTTAGAGCTAAGGAAGGGGTAGCAATATAAACGTATAAATTCAAGGATTATGTTGATTAAAATAAGGGTTGGATGCAAAAAGTGGGTCATAATAAGTGTGTATGCACCTGGAGGAGAGAGGAGTGTAGATGAGAGAGAGATTTTGGGAGATGTTAAGTGAGTGTGTAGGAACTTTTGAGCCAAGTGAGAGAGTAATTGTGGTAGGGGACTTAAATGCTAAAGTAGGAGAAGCATTTAGAGATGGTGTGGTAGGTAAGTTTGGGGTGCCAGGTGTAAATGATAATGGAGGCCCTTTGATTAATCATTGTATAGAAAGGGGTTTGGTTATAGGTAATACATATTTTGAGAAAAAGAGGATAACTAAGTATACAAGATATGATGTAGGGCGTAATGAAAGTAGTTTGTTGGACTACGTATTGGTAGATAAACACTTGAGTAGACTTCAGTATGTACATGTTTATAGAGGGGCCACAAATATAACAGATCACCTTTTAGTTGTAGCTACAGTGAGAGCAAAAGGTAGATGGGATACAAGGAAAAGATAAGCAGCAAGTAAAAGAGAAGTGAAGATTTATAAACTAAAGGAGGAGGCAGTTAGGGTAAGATATAAACAACTATTGGAGGATAGATAGGCAAGTGAGAGAATAGGCAATGGGGTTGAAGATGTATGGGGTTGGTTTAAGAATGTAGTGTTAGAGTGTTCAGCAGAAGTTTGTGGTTACAGGAAAGTGGGTGTGGGAGGGAAGAAGAGCACTTGCTGGAATTATGTAAAGACAGTTGTAAGGGAGAAAAAGTTAGCATATGAGAGGTTTTTCAAAGTAAAAGTGATGCAAGGAGGGAAGAGTATATGGAGAGAAGAAGAGAGGTTAAGAGAGTGGTGAAGCAATGTAAAAAAAGAGCAAATGAGAGAGTGGGTGAGATGTTATCAACAAATTCTGTTGAAAATAAGAAAAAGTTTTGGAGTGAGATTAATAAGTAATAATTAAAACTAGTTAAAGATTGAAAACCAAAACCTTGTCATTGTGGTGGTATACAAGCTTCCAGATGCAACTTCCCAGCAATTTTGGGAGCAGCTTTTGAAAATTGACCACTGCCTGGAAAATGTCCCAACTGCTGCCCCAAACATCTTGCTAGAAAATACGCTGGACCTCATCTTCACTAACAACGACCATCTGATATGTAATATAACAGTATCAAAGACAATACACTCATATCACAACATAATAGAGGTAAAGACATGTATGCACAGGGCTCCTGACCAGCAACATGTGATCAGTTATGAAGGTCTCTTCACAAAATTCAATTTCAATAACAAAAAACATACAATGGGAACAAGTCAACCATGTCCTAAATGAAACAAGCTGGGAAGATATCCTAAACAACACGGATCCGAACCTTTGCCTAGAAAAAATAAACTCTGTGGTTCTTGAAATCTGCTCAAGACACATTCCATTAAGAAAAAGAAAGAGATGTAAACTAGAGAGAGACGCTTATTATACAGACGAAGGCTAAGAGTCACAGAGCTGCTGAGAGGGGCCAATATATCTGAAATACGAAGGGAGGCACTGGTCAATGAAATTGCAAATATCGAACTTAAGCTGAAGGAATCTTACAGGAGACATGAATAGCAGGAAGAACTAAAAGCTATAAAGGAAACTGAAAAAAAATACTTCTTCTCTTATGCCATATCTAAGGGAAAAACAACATCCAGTATTGGGCCCCTGCTTAGGTGAGATGGGACATACACAGATGACAGTCAAGTAATGAGTGAGATAATATAGTCCCAATACGACTCAGTGTTCAGCGAGCCGCTGCCCAGACTAAAGGTCGACAATCCAAGTGAATTCTTTATGAACGAGACCCAAAATTTTGTCATCTCAAAAATCTCGGATATTATCATAACACCACTAGACTTTGAAAAGGCAATAAATGACATGCCTATGCACTCCGCCCCAGGCCCAAACTCATGGAACTCCGTGTTCATAAAGAACTGCAAGAAACCCCTGTCGCATGCCTTCAGCATTCTATGGAGAGGGAGCATGGACACAGGGGTCATCCCACACTCACTAAAAACAACAGACATAACCCCACTCTACAAAGGTGGCAGTAAAGCAATTGCAAATAACTACAGACCGATAGCACTAACATCCAATATCACAAAAATCTTTGAAAGGGTTCTAAGAAGCAAGATCACCAACCACATAGATACCCATCAGTTACACAACCCAGGGCAACACAGGTTTAGAGCAGGTCGCTCCTGCCTGTCCCAGCTACTGGATCATTAGAAGAACATAAGAACATAAGAAAGGAGGAACACTGCAGCAGGCCTGTTGGCCCATACTAGACAAATCCTTCACAATCCGTCCCACTAACAGAACACTTGCTCAACCCAATTTTCAATGCTATCCAAGAAATAAGCTTTGACAATTCCATTCACTCATTTGCGAGTCCCACTCAAATCCAACCCCTCTCACTCATGAATTTATCCAACCTAAATTTGAAACTACCCAAGGTCCTGGCTTCAATAACCCTACTAGGCAGACTGTTCCACTCATCAACTACCCTATTTCCAAACCAATACTTTCTTATATCCTTTCTAAATCTAAACTTATCTAACTTGAATCCATTATTGCGGGTTCTCTCTTGGAGAGATATCCTCAAGACCTTATTTATATCCCCTTTGTTAATACCCATTTTCCACTTGTATACCTCGATCATGTCTCCCCTCATTCTACATCTTACAAGTGAATGTAATTTAAGGGTCTTCAATCTTTCTTCGTAAGGAAGATTTCTAATGCTATGTATTAATTTAGTCATTCTACGCTTAATGTTTTCTAACGAATTTATGTCCATTCTGTAATATGGAGACCAAAACTGAGCTGCGTAATCAAGGTGAGGCCTTACTAATGATGTATAAAGCTGTAATATAACCTCTGGACTTCTGTTGCTAACACTTCTTGATATAAATCCCAGTAATCTATTTGCCTTATTACGTACGCTTAGGCATTGCTGTCTTGGTTTAAGGTTGCTGCTTACCATCACCCCCAAGTCCTTCTCACAATCTGTATGGCTAAGTTCTACGTTATTTAACTTATAAGTGCTTGGGTTATGGACACTCCCGAGCTTCAGAACCTTGCATTTATCTACATTGAACTGCATATGCCACTTTTCTGACTACGAATTAAGTTTGTCTAAATCTTCCTGAAGTTCTATGACATCTATGTTTGAATCAATTTTCCTACCTATCTATGTGTCGTTGGCGAATTTGCTCATATCACTAGTAATTCCCTCGTCAAGGTCATTGATATAAATTATAAATAACAATGGGCCTAAGACTGATCCCTGTGGAACACTACTTGTTACAAGTCCCCATTCGGATTTAACCCCATTGATGCACACTCTCTGCTTCCTATTGGTGAGCCATGACTCGAAACATGACAGCACTTTTCCCTTAATGCCATGAGCTGCCACTTTCTTTAACAGTCTCTGGTGCGGTACTCTATCAAAAGCCTTATTAAAGTCTAAATAAACAATATCGAATTCTTTATCGTGATCAACATTTTCAAAAGCTTTACTGAAGAAGGTTAATAAATTAGATAGGCAGAAACGGCCCCTCGTGAATCCATGCTGAGTATCATTAATCAAATTATGGTTATCTAGATGGCTTTTAATAATATCAGCTATAATTGATTCTAGTAATTTGCCTACAATTGAGGTCAGGCGTATTGGGTGGTAATTTGACGGTAGTGACTTGTCCCCTGCTTTAAAAATAGGAATTACATTAGCCATCTTCCACATATCAGACACTACACCTGTTTGAAGAGATAAATTAAAAATGTTAGATATTGGTTCACAGAGTTCCATTTTGCATTCCTTAAGAACCCTTGCAAAAAGCTCATCAGGACCAGGCGATTTATTTTGTTTCAGTCGGTCTAGTTGTTTCATAACCATTTCGCTAGTGACTGTGATATTACATAATTTATCTTCTTCTAGGCCTCTGTAAAAATTAATTACTGGGTTATTATTAGTGTCTTCCTGTGTGAAAACCGAGAGAAAATAATTATTAAAAATAGAGCACATATCATTCTCTTTGTCAGTAAGATGCCCAGAGTTATTTTTAAGGGACCTATCTTATCCCTAACTTTTGTTCTATAAACCTGGAAAAAACTTTTTGGTTTAGTTTTTGAATCCCTAGCAACTTTAATTTCATAGTCCTGTTTAGCTTTTCTTATTCCCTTTTTAACGTCCCTCTTAATGTCAGTATACTGATTTATAAGATGACCCTCACCTCTTTTTATACGCCTATAAATTCCTCTCTTCTGCCCTAATAGATAGTTGAGCCTATTATTCATCCATTTTGGGTCATTTCTACTTGATCTAATTTCTTTATACGGGATAAATGTTCTTTGGGCAGCCTGTATAGTGTTAAGAAAACTGTCATATTGATACCTCTCTTTGTTACCCCAGTCCACAGTTGATAAGTGTTCTCTAAGTCCATTATAATCTGCTAAGCGAAAATCTGGGACCGTTACTGAATTATCCCTACTATCATAAATCCATTCAATGATAAAGGTAATTGACTTGTGGTCCCTTGAGCCCAGTTCCTCTGTAATTTCTAAATTATTAACAAGGGTTTCTTTGCTTGCCAGAACCAAGTCATGTAGGTTATTTCCCCTTGTAGGTTCTGTTACAAACTGCTTCAAAAAGCAACCCTGAACTACTTCTAAAAATTCGTTAGATTCTAAATTCCCTGTCAAGAAATTCCAATTAATCTGACTAAAGTTAAAGTCCCCTAGAATTACTATGTTATCGTGCCTTGTGGCCTTAATAATTTCCTCCCAAAGTAGTCTTCCGTGTTCCCTATCTAAGTTTGGAGGACGATAAATCACGCCTAAAATCAATTTTTCACACCCCTCTGAAAATTCTATCCAGACAGACTCTGTATGTGTTATTTCAGACTTTATTCCCGTTTTTATGCAACAATTTAAATGATCACGGACATAGAGTGCCACCCCACCCCACTTCCCGATACTTCTGTCTACTTGGAACAATTTAAAACCCTGAATGTGACATTCGGCAGGCAAGTCCCGATTTTTCATATTAAACCATGTCTCAGTTATTGCAAAAACATCAATATTACCCGTACTTGCAACTAATCTCAACCTGTCCATCTTATTCCTAGCACTACGACTATTGGTGTAATATATATTTAGAGACCCTCCTTTCTCTTTACCCTTCCTGCTCATTTCTGTTTTTCCACTATACCTATTACTGTCCTTGTCATCTAGTGTCACTTGCTTTCCACTATCCACCTTATTCTGCCTATTACTAGTTCTCCTAGAACTTATAATATTACTACACTGGGACTTCACTGTTTTCCCCCCAAAACCCATACCATACCCATAAACAAAATACAGACGTAGTATAAACAGACTTTGGAAAAGCTTTCGACACGTGTGACCATGGTGTAATAGCGCACAAAATGCGTGATAAAGGAATAACAGGAAAAGTTGGAAGATGGATCTATAACTTACTGACAAATAGAACACAAAGAGTAATAGTAAACAGAGTAATGTCTGAAGCAGCTACGGAGAAAAGATCTGTTCCACAAGGCACAGTACTAGATCCCATTCTATTCTTCATCCTCATATCTAGCATAGACAGAGATGTAAGCCATAGTTCCGTGTCTTCCTTTGAGGATGACACCCGGATTGCCATGGCAGTGACCTCCATCGAAGACACTGCAAGACTCCAAGCAGACATCAACCAAATCTTCGAATGGGCCACTCAAAACAATATGAAGGTCAATGAAGAGAAATTTCAACTACTCAGATATGGAAAATTTGAGGAAATTAAAATTGTATCAGGGCATAAAACAAATTCTAACCATACAATAGAGCGAAAAAGTAATGTGAAGGACCTGGGAGTGATAATGTCAGAGGATCTTGCCTTCAAAGACCACAACAATGTATCTATCGCATCTGCTAGGAAAATTATAGGATGGATAATGAGAACCTTCAAAACTAGGGACTCCAAGTCCATGATGATTCTCTTCAAATCGCTTGTTCTCTCTAGGCTGGAATACTGCTGAACACTAACTGCCCCCTTCAAGGTTGGCGAAATTGCTGACCTGGAGAGTGTACAAAGAACGTTCACTGCACATATAAATACTATAAGGCACCTAAACTACTGGGAATGGGTGAAGGCCCTTAATCTGTATTCCTTGGAACGTAGGAGAGAGGGATACATGATAATATACACTTGGAAATCCTAGAGGGATTAGTATTAAACTTGCACACGAAAATCACTCCCTATGAAAGCAAAAGACTCGGCAGGAGATGCAACATTCCCCCAATGAAAAGCAGGGGTGCCACGAGTACACTGAGAGACAACGCAATAAGTGTCCAGGGCCCAAGACTGTTCAACTGCCTCCCTGGCTGTCTTTAAGAAGGCACTGGACAGGCACCTAAAGTCAGTACCTGACCAAACGGGCTGTGGTTCGTACGTCAGTTTACATGCGTATAGCAGTAACAGCCTGGTTGATCAGACCCTGATCCACCATGAGGCCTGGTCTCAGACCGAGAAGTGGGGGCGTTGACCTCCGGAACCTTCTCCAGGTAAACTCCAGGTAGCCTGAAGTCAAGAAGCCTACTCCTCTCTCACTCAGCTGGGCCTTGGACCCAGCCAGCATTAACACACTGCCTGTGTACAATTTAGAGATGTATCAGATGTGAAAATTTAGATATCCGCTGATGCGGGTGCATATGCGGATATCTGTTCACAGTAAAATGCGGATGCGGATATCCGATACATCACTAGTGTACATGACCCCAAACAAAGCAAATACGTCCTGCAATGCCGACCTATATACTCCAATGTCATTAATACAAACTCGCCAGTTCATGTCTAAAAGCTTTATATCATTCAATGGATATTAAATGAAAAATAAATCTTCGAGGCAGCGAGGTGTTCCTGATCATAAGAAAAGCAAATGTTCTACTTTCCCTTCATTCCACAAGATGCTGTGTGACCCAAAGATGCTGTGTGACACCAAGATGCTGTGTGACCCCAAGATGCTGTGTGACCCCAAGATGTTTAGCCTCTTCACATCTAAGAAATAAATTAATAAATAAACGAAATACCAAACGAAAACGGCATGTTTGAGAGCCAGTGTGGAAGATACAGCTGATGGAGTGAGGAGTGTGTCAACACTATATTGAGGCAGTGTAATTACTCAAGGTGAGCTTCAGTACCACTCAAGGTGAGCTTCAGTATCACTCAAGGTCAGCTTCAATAACACTCAAGGTGAGCTTCAGTACCATTCAAGGTGAGCATCAGTATCACTCAAGGTGAGCTTCAATACCACTCAAGGTGAGCTTCAATACCACTCAAGGTGAGCTTTAATACCACTCAAGGTGAGCTTCAGTACCACTCAAGGTGAGCTTCAGTACCACTCAAGGTGAGCTTCAGTACCACTCAGGTGAGTCATACCACTCAGGTGAGCTTCAATAGCCACTCAAGGTGAGCTTCAATACCACCCTCAAGGTGAGCTTCAATACCACTCAAGGTGAGCTTTCCCAACTAGCCACTCAAGGTGAGCTTCATGACCACTAAAGGTGAGCTTCAGTACCACTCAAGGTGAGCTTCAGTACCACTCAAGGTGAGCTTCAGTACCACTCAAGGTGAGCTTCAGTACCATTCAAGGTGAGCTTCAGTACCACTCAAGGTGAGCTTCAGTACCACTCAAGGTGAGCTTCAGTACCACTCAAGGTGAGCTTCATTACCACTCAAGGTGAGCTTCAATACCACTCAAGATGAGCTTCAGTACCACTCAAGGTGAGCTTCAGTACCACTCAAGGTGAGCTTTAATACCACTCAAGATGAGCTTCAGTACCACTAAAGGTGAGCTTCAGTACCAATCAAGGTGAGCTTCAGTACCACTCAAGGTGAGCTTCAGTACCACTCAAGGTGAGCTTCAGTACCACTCAAGGTGAGCTTCAGTACCACTCAAGGTGAGCTTCAGTACCACTCAAGGTGAGCTTCAGTCCCACTCAAGGTGAGCTTCAATACCACTCAAGATGAGCTTCAGTATCACTCAAGGTGAGCTTCAGTATCACTCAAGGTGATCTTCAGTACCACTCAACGTGAGCTTCAGTCCCACTCAAGGTGAGCTTCAATACCACTCAAGGTGGCTTCTGTTCAACGCCTCCATAGGCTTCAAAAGGATGAGCTTCAGTACCACTCCAAACGTGGCTTCAGTCCATCAGTGAGCTTCAATAGCCTAAGGTGAGCCAGTACTACCTGGTGAGCTTCAGATATCCACTCAAGGTGGCTCAGACCACTAAGGTGAGCTTCAGCTCCAACTCAGGTAGCTTCAGTACCCTCAGAGTGAAGCTATCGTCCACTCAAGGTGAGCTTCAGTACCACTCAGGTGAGCTTAAACACTCCTACAATTCAGTTATCAGGTGAAGCTTTAGATACCACTCAGATGAGCTGCATACCATCAAGGATGAGCTTCAGTACACTCAATGGGACTTCGGTATCCACTCAAGTGACTTGAGTCCCACTCAAGCATACTTCAATGCCACTCCAAGGTGATATCAACTAGTTCACTCAAGGAGCTTCAGTATCACTCAAGGTGACTTCAGATAACTCAAGTGAGCTTCAGGTCCCATCACTAAGAGAGCAAGTTACCCTCACAAAGGTGAGCTCAGTACCACTAAGGTGACTTCAGTGACACCAAGGGTGAGCTTACCACCAAGATGGCTTCAGTACCCCAAGATGAGCCTCATACCACTCAAGGATAAACTTTAATACCAATCCAAGGAGCTGCAGTTAACTCAAGGTGGAGCTTAAGATTCCACTAAGGTGAGCTGCAATACCACTCAAGGTGAGCTTCAGTATCACTCAAGGTGAGCTTCAGTACCACTCAAGGTGAGCTTCAGTACCACTCAAGGTGAGCTTCAGTACCACTCAAGGTGAGCTTCAGTACCACTCAAGGTGAGCTTCAGTACCACTCAAGGTGAGCTTCAGTACCACTCAAGGTGAGCTTCAGTACACTCAAGGTGAGCTTCATACCACTCAAGGTGAGCTTCAGTACCACTCAAGGTGAGCTTCAGTACCACTCAAGGTGAGCTTCAGTACCACTCAAGTGAGCTTCAGATACCACTCAAGGTGAGCTTCAGTACCACTCAAGGTGAGCTTCAGTCCACTCAAGGTGAGCTTCAGTACCACTCAAGGTGAGCTTCAGTACACTCAAGGTGAGCTTCAGTACCACTCAAGGTGAGCTTCAGTACCACTAAGGTGAGCTTCAGTACCACTCAAGGTGAGCTTCAGTACCACTCAAGGTGAGCTTCAGTACCACTCAAGGTGAGCTTCCAGTACCATCACTCAAGGTGAGCTTCAGTACCACACTAAGGTGAGCTTCATACCACTCAAGGTGAGCTTCAGTACCACTCAAGGTGAGCTTCAGTACCACTCAAGGTGAGCTTCAGTACCACTCAAGGTGAGCTTCAGTCCACTCAAGGTGAGCTTCAGTACCACTCAAGGTGAGCTTCAGTATCACTCCAAGGTGAGCTTCAGTACCACTCAAGGTGAGCTTCAGTACCACTCAAGGTGAGCTTCAGTACCACTCAAGGATGAGCTCAGTACCTCTCCATGGTGAGCTTCCCTAGTACTCACATCAAGGTGAGACTCAAAGTACCACTCAAGGTGAGCTTCAGTACCACTCAAATGGTGAGCTTCAGTACCACTCAAGGTGAGCTTAGTACACTCAAGGTGAGCTTCAGTACAACTCAAGATGAGCTTCAGTACCACTCAAGGTGAGCTTCAGTACCACTCAAGATGAGCTTCAGTACCACTCATGGTGAGCTTCAGTACCACTCAACGTGAGCTTCAGTACCACTCAAGGTGAGCTTCAGTATCACTCAAGGTGAGCTTCAGTACCACTCAAGGTGAGCTTAAGTCCCACTCAAGGTGAGCTTCAATACCACTCAAGGTGAGCATCAGTATCACTTAAGGTGAGCTTCAGTATCACTCAAGGTGAGCTTCAGTACCACTAAAGGTGAGCTTCAGTACCACTCAAGGTGAGCTTCAGTACCACTCAAGGTGAGCTTCAGTACCACTCAAGGTGAGCTTCAGTACCACTCAAGGTGAGCTTCAATACACTTCAAGGTGAGCTTCAGTACCACTAAGGTGAGTTTCAATACCACTCAGGTGAGCTCAATACTACCAAGGTGAGCTTCAATACCACTCAAGAGCTTCAATACTATTCAAGGTGAGCTTCAATACCACTCAAGGTGAGCTTCAATACCACTTAAGGTGAGCTTCAATAAAACTTAAGGTGAGCTTCAATTATTATTATTAAAGTCAAAAGAAGCGTTAAACCACAAGAGTTATACAGCGCGGCAGTGAGCTTCAATACCACTCAGGTGAGCTTCAATACCACTCAAGGTGAGCTTCAATAAAACTCAAGGTGAGCTCAATTATTAATATTATTATTATATCAAAGAAGCGCTAAACCACAAGGGTTATACAGCGGCAGTGAGCTTCAGTACCACTCAAGGTGAGCTTGTATCACTCAGGTGAGCTTCAGTACCACTCAAGGTGAGCTTCAGTACCACTCAAAGGTGAGCTTGGACCACTAAGGTGAGCTTCAGTACCTCTCAATGTGAGCTTCAGTACCACTCAAGGTGAGCTTCAGTACCACTCAAGGTAAACTTCAGTATTACTAAAGTTGAGCTTCAGTACCACTCAAGATGAGCTTCAGTATCACTCAAGGTGAGCTTCAGTACAACTCAAGATGAGCTTCAGTACCACTCAAGGTGAGCTTCAGTACCACTTAAGATGAGCTTCAGTACCAATCAAGTTGAGCTTCAGTACCACTCAAGGTGAGCTTCAGTACCACTCAAGGTGAGCTTCAGTATCACTCAAGGTGAGCTTCAGTACCACTCAAGGTGAGCTTAAGTCCCACTCAAGGTGAGCTTCAATACCACTCAAGGTGAGCGTCAGTATCACTCAAGGTGAGCTTCAGTATCACTCAAGGTGAGCTTCAGTACCACTAAAGGTGAGCTTCAGTACCACTCAAGGTGAGCTTCAGTACCACTCAAGGTGAGCATCAGTACCCCTCAAGGTGAGCTTCAGTACCACTCAAGGTGAGCTTCAATACCACTCAAGGTGAGCTTCAGTACCACTCAAGGTGAGTTTCAATACCACTCAAGGTGAGCTTCAATACTACTCAAGGTGAGCTTCAATACCACTCAAGGTGAGCTTCAATACTATTCAAGGTGAGCTTCAATACCACACAAGGTGAGCTTCAATACCACTTAAGGTGAGCTTCAATAAAACTCAAGGTGAGCTTCAATTATTATTATTATTAAAGTCAAAAGAAGCATTAAACCACAAGAGTTATACAGCGCGGCAGTGAGCTTCAATACCACTCAAGGTGAGCTTCAATAAAACTCAAGGTGAGCTTCAATTATTAATATTATTATTATAATCAAAAGAAGCGCTAAACCACAAGGGTTATACAGCGCGGCAGTGAGCTTCAATACCACTCAAGGTGAGCTTCAATCCTACTCAAGGTGAGCTTCAGTACAACTCAAGGTGAGCTTCAATACTACTCAAGGTGAGCTTCAATACTGCTCAAAGTGAGCTTCAATGCCACTCAAGGTGAATTTCAATACCACTCAAGGTGAGATTCAATACTACTCAAGGTGAGCTTCAATACTACTCAAGGTGAGCTTCAATACTACTCAAGGTGAGCTTCAATGCCACTCAAGGTGTACTTCAATACCACTCAAGGTGAGCTTCAATGCCACTCAAGGTGAGCTTCAATACTACTCAAGGTGAGCTTCAATACCACTCAAGGTGAGCTTCAATACCACTCAAGGTGAGCTTCAATACTACTCAAGGTGAGCTTCAATACTACTCAAGGTGAGCTTCAATACCACTCAAGGTGAGCTTCAATACTACTCAAGGTGAGCTTCAATACTACTCAAGGTGAGCTTCAATACTACTCAAGGTGAACTTCAATACTACTCAAGGTGAACTTCAATACTACTCAAGGTGAGCTTCAATACTACTCAAGGTGAACTTCAATACCACTCAAGGTGAACTTCAATACTACTCAAGGTGAACTTCATACCATACAAGGTGAGCTTCAATACTACTCAAGGTGAACTTCAATACTACTCAAGGTGAGCTTCAATACACTCAAGGTGAACTTCAATACTACTCAAAGTGAACTTCAATACTACTAAGGTGAGCTTCAATACTACTCAAGGTGAACTTCAATACTACTCAGTGAACTTCAATACTACTCAAGGTGAGCTCAATACTACTAAGGTGAACTTCAACAACTCAAGGTGAATTCAATACTACTAAGTGAACTTCAGTACCACTCAAGGTGAGTTTCAACAACTAAAACTAACAACACTAAGATGAGCTTCAATAACAATAACAAACTCAAGGAGAGCTCACAATAACTTAACTCAGGTAAAGCCTTCAAACACTCAAGGTGAGCTAAACACTGTGTTAACTCAAGGTATCTGCAGAGGCTAGTACCACTCAAGGTGAGTCAGACTAACAACTAACAACACTCAAGATGAGTTTCAATGATATAACAACTAATAAGCACTGAAGAAGTTACAACAAAACAAGGTTCAGATCTAACACACAAGGAGGCTACAACAATACTGCGAACTCAGGCAAGCTTCAACATGCTAGCAAGCACTCAAGGTGAGTAAGTTCAGTGTCTCGAGTATCTGGCAACTAGGACCACAGTGTTATGTCTCCACACCTGGCACGAGAGGCTCACCATTGTTCGTGTCTCATGTGGCAAACAGGCAGTGTTCAGTGTTCTCATGGCTGAAGGACAAGTGTTAACTTGTCTGCACAGACCAGGCCAGTGTTCAGTGTCTCCCACCTGGCACCAGGCCAGTGTTCAATGTCTCCCACCTTGGCACAAGGCCAGTGTTCATGTCTCCCACCTAGCACCAGGCCAGTGTTCATGTCTCCACCTGGCACCAGGCCAGTGTTCAGTGTCTCCCACCTGGCACCTAGGCCAGTGTTCAGTGTCTCCCACCTGGCACCAGGCCATGTTCAGTGTCTCCCACCTGGCACCAGGCCAGTGTTCAGTGTCTCCCACCTGGCACCAGGCCAGTGTTCAGTGTCTCCCACCTGGCACCAGGCCAGTGTTCATGTCTCCCACCTGCACCAGGCCAGTGTTCAGTGTCTCCCACCTGGCACCAGGCCAGTGTTCAGTGTCTCCAACCTGGCACAAGGCCAGTGTTCAGTGTTCTCCACCTGGCACCAGGCCAGTGTTCAGTGTCTCCCAGCTGGCATAGACCAGTGTTCAGTGTCTCCCACCTGGCACAGGCCAGTGTTCAGTGTCTCCCACCTGGCACCAGGCCAGTGTTCAGTGTCTCCCACCTGGCACCAGGCCAGTGTTCAGTGTCTCCACCTGGCACCAGGCCAGTGTTCAGTGTCTCCAACTGGCACCAGGACAGTGTTCAGTGTCTCCCACCTGGCACAGGCCAGTGTTCGTGTCTCCACCTGGCACAGGACAGTGTTCAGTGTCTCCCACCTGGCACCAGGCCAGTGTTCAGTGTCTCCACCTGGCACCAGAGACAGTGTTCAGTGTCTCCACCTGGCACGACCAGTGTTCAGTGCTCCCCACCTGGCACCAGACCAGTGTTCAGTGTCTCCCACCTGGCACCGGGACCAGTGTTCAGTGTCTCCACCTGGCCAGGCCAGTGTTCAGTGTCTACCACCTGGCACCAGGACAGTGTTCAGTGTCTCCCACCTGGCACCAGGCCAGTGTTCAGTGTCTACCACCTGGCACCGGGACAGTGTTCAGTGTCTCCCCTGCACCAGCCAGTGTTCAGTGTCTCCACTGGACCAGACCAGTGTTCAGTCCACCTGCACAGCCAGTGTTCATGTTCCCACCTGGTACCAGACCAGTGTTCAGTGTCTCCACCTGGCACCAGACCAGTGTTCAGTGTCTCCACCTGTACCAGACCAGTGTTCAGTGTATCCACTGGCACCAGACCAGTGTTCAGTGTCTACCACTGGCACCAGACCAGTGTTCAGTGTCTCCCACCTGGCACCAGACCAGTGTTCAGTGTCTCCAACTGGTACCAGACCAGTGTTCAGTGTCTACCACCTGGCACCAGACCAGTGTTCAGTGTCTCCCACCTGGTACCAGACCAGTGTTCAGTGTCTCCCACCTGGTACCAGACCAGTGTTCAGTGTCTCCCACCTTGTACCAGACCAGTGTTCAGTGTTACCACTGGCACCAGACCAGTGTTCAGTGTATCCCACCTGGTACCAGACCAGTGTTCAGTGTCTACCACCTGGCAACAGACCAGTGTTCAGTGTCTACCACCTGGTACCAGATCAGTGTTCAGTGTCTACCACCTGGCACTAGGACAGTGTTCAGTGTCTCTCACCTGGCACCAGGCGAGTGTTCAGTGTGTACCACCTGGCAAAAGGCCAGTGTTCAAAGTCTCCCACCTGGCACCAGGCCAGTGTTCAGTGTCTGGCACCAGGCCAGTGTTTAGTGTTCCCCAACTGGCACCAGGACAGTGTTTAGTGTTCCCCAACTGGCACCTGGTCAGTGTTCAGTGTCTGGCACCAGGCCAGTGTTTAGTGTTCCCCAACTGGCACTAGACCAGTGTTCAGTGTCTGGCATCAGACCAGTGTTCAGTGATCCTTCCCCACCTGGCACTAGGCCAGTGTTCAGTGTCTCCCACCTGACACTAGACCATTGTTCAGTGTCTGGCACCAGACCATTGTTAGTGTTCAGTGTAGCCAGCCTGACTGTCTGCATAGACAGCCCATGCTGTCTGCCAGCTGAGTTCATATTTCGTGCCATGCTAGTTTCCATAGTATTCCGCCAGAGGGCAGGCCTGGTAGGCATACCCATGTGAGTCTGCCTCACCCCTGCCTCTCCCTCACTTGGCATCCAGACTTCTCTCAGACAAGGCCTAACTCCTCTCCCTCGCAAGGCATGCATGGCCCACCTGGGCAATGGCCCACAGAAACACAGCCTGTTACTCGCACCTTTATTACAAATAAAGTAAGAAGCCTCCGAAGCCTTATCATTGCTTTCCCGCTACCAAGAACGACCCACATAACATATTGTTATAAATGGTGCCAGCGGTGCCTCGCAGCAGTTGTGTTTGCCCGAGAGGGAAGGAAGAGGAATGAAGTGTCTTCAATTCATCAGTCTCTATAAGAAGCATCCGTCTCACAACGAGTTATCCTGATGTCGTGTCTGCAAATCTCAGCATCCAGACACAGGTACAAGAAGGATTCAGGCCGAAATTTGTCTAATTCTCCGAGAAATGGCATCACTGACTTCACGTCACAGTGTCCCATGCTGTTTCTCAGTCACGTGCTCAGCCTTGCCAGCAAGTTCTGCTGTTGTCGTTCAGCTCAGCACTGCTTTTTCAGCACATCAGAGGTGAGTTTGTGGTGATTTCAGCGTCTAGTGTGAGTGTTCCTCTCCGAGTTTGTGGGTAGGTGGGGACGGCCGGGCCCTCGCCTCTCACCCAAACACTCACGCGCCGACTCTCACCACTCACTGCCCACTCCCTCTATGCTGTTTTCTGTGAATTTCCTTGTAATTCTTGCCAGAGCTGTGTATCAGAGGGTCTGAGGCCACTCGAAGCCACGTGTTACCAAGCCACGTGATCAGCACACCATGTGGGTAAGCCAGATCAGCAAGCCACGCTGTGGTCTGCGCCCACATCAACCCATGACATCACCACCATGCTGCTGATGTCACGATGCTGGCGACTCCACGACGTCACTCCACTGACTTCACTTCGCGATGTCACCCCATGACATCCATCATGTCACTCCAGAACGTCACCTCGCGACGTCACCCATGACGTTCCTCGCGACGTCTGCTGACATCACTCATGATGTCACGCCTTACATCACCCATATGATGTCCTGAGTGCTGTAGTTTCACAGTGAGCATTTTATTTTCATTATTTGTCGAGAAGTTTGAGAGAAGATATAAGTCGAGTGTTCTTTAATTAATTCCTCTCATTCAGTGTTCTCACATGTTCGAGTATTGCTTAGTGACGATTTTTATATAGAAAAGCGTCATTTGCTAGTAAGCCATGTTGTACCACATGTGTAGTATGTGTGCAGTTTTCTCGTGTGTCCTATGTAGCACCTATGTGTTACTTTGTCACACGGTGTGTGACCCGCGTCCCGCGCGCTTGACAGCTGACATTTGTCAGTCCAGTCGTCAGTTACGAGCGTTCGAGCGCCTTGTACAAAAGCTCTTATTGTTCGCCGCTCGTAGATGCCTTTGCTGAATCGTACCGCGATGATTCTCCCATCGAGTCCGTTCCACTTCACCTCCTAGACCGTCAGTCCAGTTATTGCAGATGACCAGTCTGGGGACGCTTACACTGCCCTCTGCTGTAATTCTACTGTCGAGAGATGTCACTCGCCAAGCCGCAGTTAAGCCTGTTGGCAGGCGACTGTCAGCCTCGTGTCACAGCTTCAGTGAGCAGCCTGCACAAAGATGATGTCACTTTGACTGCTAGCCCACTCACTGCAGTATAGTGTATGCTGTTACGACCTCCAGATGTTTCGCCGAGTCGTCCTGCCACGACTCACTCCACACTCCCCAGCAGCGACAGTACCAGTCGAGGAATGTCCTCATGAGTCGCTTGCCAGTCCTGTCCTGTTGCGACTACTGACGACGCCTCACTCGAGGGCACCAGCAGTTGTGCCCCAGTTGAGTGAACCCTGCAGCGACTACTACGATGTCTGCTTCACCTCCCAGAGGAGACCATACCTGTATCCAGACGCAGGAAGGCGTGCAGTGCTGCATCGACGCTCACTGCCTTAGACCACGAAGCACACCGTTTTTTTTCTTCCCTCTCTGGAGGAAGTTTTTTTCTATGTCCATATGTTCATGTATATATGTTTTTCTTTCGTGTTCTGTGACCTGTTCTTGCGAAAGAGAGACCCGAGTTTTTTTTAATGCCATTCATGGTCGGGACGACCATGGGTGCGTGACCGAGCTATGTAGACAGCCTGACTGTCTGCATAGACAGCCCATGCTGTCTGCCAGCTGAGTTCATATTTCGTGCCATGCTAGTTTCCATAGTATTCCGCCAGAGGGCAGGCCTGGTAGGCATACCCATGTGAGTCTGCCTCACCCTGCCTCTCCCTCACTTGGTGCCCAGACTTCTCTCAGACAAGGCCTAACTCCTAGGCCAGTGTTCAGTGTCTGACACCAGGCCAGTGTTTAGTGTTCCCATCTAGCACCAGGCCAGTGTTCAGTGTCTCCCACCTGGCACTAGGCCAGTGTTCATTGTCTCCCACCTGGCACTAGGCCAGTGTTCAGTGTCTCCCACCTGGCACCAGGACTGTGTTTAGTGTTCCCCAACTGGCACCAGGCCAGTGTTCAGTGTCTGGCACCAGGCCAGTGTATAGTGTTCCCAACTGGCACCAGGCCAGTGTTCAGTGTCTGGCACCAGGCCAGTGTTCAGTGTCTCCCACCTGACACTAGGCCAGTGTTCAGTGTCTCCCACCTGGCACTAGGCCAGTGTTCGTTCTCCCACCTGGCACCAGGCAGTGTTCAGTGTCTCCCACTTGGCACCAGGCCAGTGTTCAGTGTTCCCACCTGGCACTAGGCCAGTGTTCAGTGTCTCACACCTGGCACCAGACCAGTTTTCACTGTCTCCCACCTTGCACTAGACCAGCATTTAGTGTCTCCCACCTGGCACTAGGCCAGTGTTCAGTGTCTCACACCTGGCACCAGGCCAGTGTCTCCCACCTGGCACCAGTCCAGTGTCTCCCACCTGGCACCAGTCCAGTGTCTCCACCTGGCACCAGGGCAGTGTCTCCCACCTGGCACCAGTCCAGTGTCTCCCACCTGGCACCAGTCCAGTGTCTCCCACCTGGCACCAGGCCAGTGTCTCCCACCGGCACCAATCCAGTGTCTCCCACCTGACACCAGTCCAGTGTCTCCCACCTGGCACCAGGCCAGTGTCTCCCACCTGGCACCAGGCTAATGTCTACCACCTGCCCTGGCATTGTCTACCTGCACAGGCCAGTGTCTCCCACCTGGCAGGTAATGTCCCACCTGGCACCTGGCATTGTCTCCCACATGGCACCAGGCTAATGTCTTCCACCTGGCACCTGGCCGTCTCCATGGCACCAGGCATTGTCTCCCACCTGGCACCAGGCCAATGTATCACATGTTGACACAAGATAATAATTTCTTTGTACTGATACCGATACTCATTTTTTTTTGGAAGGTAATGATATTATTTTCAAGATTTTCATTTTCGAAATCATGATAACTATGCTCATTATATATAAGGAAACGCTTATTAATTATTAATATTTTGGGGCGATCCAAGAAGCATTATTTAGTTTTGAATATAATGGATATCAATATTTATTCAGTTAAAATATAAACTATGGACTTACTGCATCCAGTAACAGAAGGAACTAGCCATTCAGAAAACCACACCAGGGGCGAAAATTTGAAGCCTATCAGAAAAGTCATTCTACTTTTACTATATCGACAAAATTGTTTTCACACAAATAAAATAATTAAGTCATTCAGAAGAGGTAAAGATAATTACTTAATCTGAGTTAACAAGAATGTCACACTATTTTACACATAAAATGGTCAAACAACAAACTTGAAGTTCACTGACTCATCAATTTTTGAAGGCAACGTTATAGATTTTTTTTAACCTTCTCCGCTGATGCTTTTGAAAGATGCTGGAGTCATCCAGGATGCTGGAGTCATCCAGGATGCTGGAGTCCTCCAGGATGCTGGAGTCATCCAGGATGCTGGAGTCATCCAGGATGCTGGAGTCCTCCAGGATGCTGGAGTCATCCAGGATGCTGGAGTCCTCCAGGATGCTGGAGTCATCCAGGATGCTGGAGTCCTCCAGGATGCTGGAGTCCTCCAGGATGCTGGGAATGTATTCAACAACACTGGTGACAGGGCACCTGCAAATGTCATTTGTTCGAAGAATCTGGTTCTCGTTATCGTCCACAAGCGGTGAAAATTTCAAGCCGGTCGGATGAGGCGTTTTCGAATTATGAGCAAAATCAAAACGAAAATTAGAAGGAAGAAAAGAAAGAAGTAAAAAAATACCAAATTAAGCCTTGAAGATGAGACACCACAAGTATGACTCTGATCTTAAACTTACAAATACAAAATCACAACAAGTAAACACATACTGAGGCATACAGCCAATAAATAAATACAAAACCTAGCGAGCTCATGAAATGTTGAAATAGAGAATCATCAATTTTGCATCTTTTCTATTCTGCTTCAACAGCGACATGAGAACAGAAAAGCTTAATACAATACCATTTCTCCTGTTATCTGAGACTTGAGACTGTGAAGGTGTTCACTGGTGGGTAGTAAAGCTTTGTTCCAGCGAGCAGCCTTCTCCAGCACCTGGCGAGCTGTGCCCCAGCGGCCCTGCAGGATCAACCAGCGGGGAGACTCATCCATGAAGCTGCAACACAAAGTTACCCATAAGAACATAATTTACAAAGAACACTAATTCAATGGGGAAAACAGAGCTTCGTGAGGACTATTGGCCCAAACTAAGAAGGAATAGCCTATTATTAACCATTTTCACTCATGTTCTTGTTTTACCTATTTTTAAAGTACTTGACTCAATGATGCTAATTGGCATTTAGACATTAGTTTCCTTATGACGAATTCGAGTACCTCTTTGAATCCTTTCAAATCCTCAACACTAATATTTAACTGCATTATCAACTTATGTCGAACTCTGCACAATTTCAATCACAATCACTGAGGCGCTGAAGCGGCTGCCTCAATTTTCTATCTTACTTTTCGATTTCATTTCTATCAACTCTTGAACTCCTCGTTTGATTGGATTCAGATTTCGAACTTTTGTGTACGGTAACGAGGAAAAGATTTTAGGAACTACTAGCATGTGCAGGTGCCCCCATGACCAAAATTATTTAACCCATTTTCCAGTATCCGGGAATGGCTCTGATAACTTGCATCACAATCATATACGTGGCCACAAACGTTCAGAAACGTTTCGTCTCTTTATTCGACGATGGTAGAGAGTGAAATTCAAATGGACAGGCACAGATTTAATCATTTTATGAATAAAATTGTGTAAAATTTAGATTCTTTTCTAATGATTACGATCAAAACATATGCGCCTACCAGGAAAGTGGGCAAATTTGTTAATTAAATAAAAACTTTAAATTGTTGAAAGTTTAATTAAATTGGACTATTTTGAAAAAAACACAAATCCATATATTTTTCAAAGAAGATTATGGATAATATTAAAACTAATGCAACTGCAATTTCCCTGCAATTGCCGCTACATTACACTGGGTTGTATTTAGAAAGTATCATTAAGAGAAGATGTTAGACTTTCCATGTTAGAAAGACTTGCGACATTACGCTTGCCATGTCAGACATGCGAAGTTAGATTTGCGATTTTAGAACTGAGTTGTTAGACTTGTGACGTTATAAGGACTTGTAATGGTAGACAGACATGCGACATTAGACTTGAAACGTAAGACTTGTAACATTAGATTTGCAACATTAGACTTGCTATGTTACATGTCAGTATGTTAGATTAGTGACTTTAGACATGACTTGCAGTGTTACACTTGACATGCGACGCAACATTTGAACGTTAGATTGCGACATTAGACAGATTAGAAAGGTTAGACAGACTTTCGACATGGAGACTTGCGGCGATACAATCGCAGAGTTTTGAAGAGAAATTAGGAAGGTGAGTAAGAAGAGATAGGAGGGTGAGTAAGAAGAGTTAGGAGGGTGAGTAAGAGGAGTTAGGAGGATGAGTAAGAGGAGTTAGGAGGGTGAGTAAGAGGAGTTAGGAGGGTGAATAAGAGGAGTTAGTATGGTGAGTAAGAGGAGTTAGGAGGGTGAGTAAGAGAAGTTAGGAGGGTGAGTAAGAGGAGTTAGGAGGGTGAGTAAGAGGAGTTAGGAGGATGAGTAAGAGGAGTTAGGAGGGTGAGTAAAAGAAGTTAGGAGGGTGAGTAAGAGAGGGGAGTTTTAATGAAGACCCAAAATGAGAAAATTGAGGAAAAGACGATGTATGTGACCTAAAAGATTGAACGTTAGACTGGAATGAAGTTTGAAAAAAAATGAATATATTTAGACATTTGGGAGAGGATGTGCGGACAAATGGGTGTATGAAAGATTAGGAGAATCAGTGAAGAGATGAGAGGAAGAAGATATATAACTGATGCCTTGAAGTGTCTGTGGAAAAGAAGACGTTTGTTAGTGGATGAAAAAAAAGTGTTTTGGTTTAGTATTTTTGCAAGAGTGTGAGACATGACATTTTTTTGTGTTGAGGCAGTAGAGTTGTGCCCAGAGATTAGTGTGAGGCATAAATGTTATACAGTGAATAAGATGTGGGTAAAGTAGTTTGTTCTTATGATATATACAGTTCATGGGACAGAGGAGAGGTTGCGGAGACAGTTTATTAATATAGACACTATGAGGAATGATAGGTTGTTCAGGAAGTGTGAAATGTAGGGTGACAAAGGTGTAGCGAAGGTTACATAAAGGGTTAAGAGGAGGCCATGAAGGAAGCTTTGGAGAGTTAACTCTATGAGCATCCTGCACGCATGTGTTGAGTGCAGATTCATGGTTTTTGTGATATGATGTGCTAGTGGAGGGTGAGCAAGGTAATATATGTGAAGCTACTCAGGGATAATAGTTAGCTCAACTTGCGTTTTGGAGGTGGGAAGTACACTGGGGGGATTTAATTACACTGGAGGGTGGGAAGTACACTGGGGGGATTTAATTACACTGGAGGGTGGGAAGTACACCAGTGATGGGAAGTACACTGGGAGTGTGATTCCTGCAGTGTGAAGCGTCATTTGCATTGTGATGCACTTCTGGAAAGTCAGGTATTGGGTGATTAATGGTGAATGTTTTCTTCTTTTGCCAACCTACCTAGTCAGGAAGCAGTCGATTGTTACTTGACTCTCAAAAGCGATTTTACTTTCAAAATAATGTAAAGATATTCTGTGTCTTGGACGTAAGTTACTTTGTTGAAAGTCAGAGTTGACTTTCCTCTTTATGTAATTAAGTTCAGTGTGTAAATTTTATAATCTATATTTTGGTTGCAGTGACGAGCACAATGGAACACAGCACAACTTTCAGTACCTGTTCAACCATCTTTGAAAATAATGCTTATTATTTTACCCATTGAACTTGAATAGCATACATAATATATTCTGTGGAAATGTAGACTATTTGATGATGACACGAATAGTAGTAATTAGAACATCAATGTAAAGACGATTACTTTCTATTTCTCATTGTATTCAGATTTGCTGGAAGGTCAAAAATTATTTACTTTACCTAAGCAGGTCTGAAAATGTTTTGATTGTGGACAAACGTTAAAACCATCGTCTACACAAGACAACCATCGATGATCAAGAAACAAAACCTGTTAATAATTGGCCAGAATTAGAAGAGTTGATTTTCTACTGCGCTAACATAATAACTGTGGTTGTACTAGGTGATCTAGATTTAAAATCAGCAAGACTAGTTTGAACTATTTTATAGTTTCTTTGACCTTAACTCTAGTAAATAATTAACTAATTAATTTCAATGATGTTATGTTATCCAGTTTCTGGCGGCATGAGATGGAAGTACGAGTTACTCTTGTCTTCCATTAACTTCATCCAAGTTTTCGTTTTTAACTTCTGAACGCCTTATCCGATCAGCTATTATTTTTTTATTCTTAACATGGTGAACTATAACAAAGGGATGGATTATGGAAGATTGAGCAGGTGACCTCTGCTTAATCTTCCACGGGCCATTTCCTATATTGGTCTCTATGTGATTATTTTTACAAAATGTCTCTTCTGTTCTGTTAGTTTATACTTCGAAATAGTACAACTGGTTAGGTTAGTTAAGGTTCGTCAGGAAACATGACAAGTGTTTCCTAAGGCAGGTCTTAGTCAGATGATGACCCTCCTGACGCAGGTCTTAGTCAGATGATGACCCGCTGTTGGTACATCTGGAGAACTTCATCTGAATGGCGCCAATCTTTAATGGCTTTGTAAGTGCGAATTTCTTAATTTTCTAAGCAAGTTAATAAACTTAAAATTGTTGGTTTCCGTGTAATAGCTGAAGAGTATAGCTTCTGGTGACCTTTAAACATTTAGTGTTGATTGTTTTTCTTAAAAAGAAGCATCGTTATTATTATATAAATGGTGTTCCATGAAATAACTAGTGTCTCTCCTGATCAGAAGTCAGTGTTTCATTTTACTGGGTTATCTTAAGTTAAATCCCCATAATGCATTTTTTATGTACTCGTTACATCTGTATGCCCTGAACGCCAGTGCAACAAATTTGTATGTTATGTATCCAAAGTCTAAATAAAAGTTACTAAACCTTAACAGCTGGTCAGTCTTTAGAGAAAATGTTTGTCTCATTTTGGTGTGTGTGTAGGCTCCAAAATGCAATTTTAACTGAAGAAATAGGGCAAATTTAAATACTAGTCTTGATTATATAATTTGTGAGTTCCTCGTTAGATTGGCTTCAACTTAACACAATAACTTGATAATACAACATTTGACCGGTTTCAGGCTTAGTGTATCATTATACATCTACGTGAGATAGCCAAAGAATACCTCTTCAGTTGGGCTTCAAAATTTTAAAGCAGATCTTTCTTTGTGGCATATACGAATTTGTGTTGGGCTGTTATGTCTTACACTGTCAGTTTTTGTTTAAGAAATCGGGATATTACTTTAAATGTGATAACTTGTTAATGCCTCTTTCATTCTTCTTAAAATCTTTAAGGCTAATGTGCCACATTTTGAACTATGCCTTTCGTGTGCACTGAGGTAGTAAAAGAAAGTGGGGTTATGGAATATTGGGATGCCCTCCTTGGATCGTTCAGTGTCCGAAATACATAGAGTTTCTAGAGGAAAAAAAAGACTAAATTCCGAATATTTATAGTTAGGAAGTCTATACTGTCCTTACATCTGGTGAATAGCAAAGAATAATAAGGTACACAGTGTGCATACTACTTGTGTCAGTAATACACAAAATGGATATTCGGAATCCTGGAAGACACACAGAGTATACTAATTTGAATGATGCGAACATAATGTATGTACACAGTAATTGTCCTGGAAGACAAAATTACAACTAACTAGAAGACAGGGGAGGTGCGTACCGTGTATACTCACTAGAATACAGGGAAGGTGCGTACTGTGTATACTCACTAGAGGACAGGGAAGGTGCATACTGTGTATACTCACTAGAGGACAGGGAAGGTGCGTACTGTGTATACTCACTAGAGGACACAGAAGGTGTATACTGTGTATACTCACTAGAGGACACAGGTGTATACTGTGTATACTCACTAGAGGACACAGAAGGTGCGTACTGTGTATACTCACTAGAGGACAGGGAAGGTGCGTACTGTGTATACTCACTAGATGACACAGAAGGTGTATACTATGTATACTCACTAGAGGACACAGAAGGTGCATACTGTGTATACTCACTAGAGGACAGGGAAGGTGCGTACTGTGTATACTCACTAGAGGACACAGAAGGTGTATACTGTGTATACTCACTAGAGGACACAGAAGGTGTATACTGTGTATACTCACTAGAGGACACAGAAGGTGCGAACTGTGTATACTCACTAGAGGACACAGAAGGTGCATACTGTGTATACTCATTAGAGGACACAGAAGGTGCATACTGTGTATACTCACTAGAGGACACAGAAGGTGCATACTGTGTATACTCACTAGAGGACAGGGAATGTGCATACTGTGTATACTCACTAGAGGACAGGGAAGGTGCATACTGTGTATACTCACTAGAGGATACAGAAGGTGTATACTGTGTATACTCACTAGAGGACACAGAAGGTGCATACTGTGTATACTCACTAGAGGACACAGAAGGTGTGTACTGTGTATACTCACTAGAGGACACAGAAGGTGCGTACTGTGTATACTCACTAGAGGACACAGAAGGTGCATACTGTGTATACTCACTAGAGGACACAGAAGGTGCATACTGTGTATACTCACTAGAGGACACAGAAGGTGCGTACTGTGTATACTCACTAGAGGACACAGAAGGTGCATACTGTGTATACTCACTAGAGGACACAGAAGGTGCGTACTGTGTATACTCACTAAAGGACACAGAAGGTGCATACTGTGTATACTCACTAGAGGACACAGAAGGTGCATACTGTGTATACTCACTAGAGGACACAGAAGGTGCATACTGTGTATACTCACTAGAGGACACAGAAGGTGCGTACTGTGTATACTCACTAGAGGACAGGGAAGGTGCATACTGTGTATACTCACTAGAGGACACAGAAGGTGTGTACTGTGTATACTCACTAGAGGACACAGAATGTGCATACTGTGTATACTCACTAGAGGACACAGAAGGTGCATACTGTGTATACTCACTAGAGGACACAGAAGGTGTGTACTGTGTATACTCACTAGAGTACACAGAAGGTGCGTACTGTGTATACTCACTAGAGGACACAGAAGGTGCATACTGTGTATACTCACTAGAGGACACAGAAGGTGCATACTGTGTATACTCACTAGAGGACACAGAAGTGCATACTGTGTATACTCACTAGAGGACAGGGAAGGTGCATACTGTGTATACTCACTAGAGGACACAGAAGGTGCGTACTGTGTATACTCACTAGAGGACACAGAAGGTGCATACTGTGTATACTCACTAGAGGACACAGAAGGTGCATACTGTGTATACTCACTAGAGGACACAGAAGGTGCATACTGTGTATACTCACTAGAGGACACAGAAGGTGCGTACTGTGTATGTGGAGAAAATTCTCTAAAGGAGGGGGGTATGCGCCCTTACTACCCTTGTTAAGGGCCCTCACCCTTTCCTCCTTTAGGAAAGGGCCAGAGGAGGCGCGTCTGGCTGAGAAAAACAATATAATTCAAGCCAGATGTACTGACAACAGTGTGTCACAAATTGTGCTGACCACAGCACCACGAGGCACCTCGTGGCACCACAAGTCTGCACGAGACTGCAAAAGGCAGCACGAGCGGTCAGATTGAATACAGGCTCCGTAGAGGTCATACGACTCTAGGGGTCATGCTGCGCGAGGCGACGTAAATCAACAGAGACAATAGTCGTACGCGTCCGTTATTTTTATTTTAATCTCCACTAACGTCGGGAAATAAGATAAGAACTCTGTTCCAGCGCGTTTAGTGAATAACATCAACATTGCAGTATATTCAGAAGTGTGCGCAGCTTCTTACTGCAAAAAGACAAACGTAGAGACAATCGCAAGTGAATTCCATCAAAACAAGACGGTGACTTCAGCGGCATTCTACAATTAAGACAGCATTTCCGCCGTATATGGTGGAGCCAACACTATCGCTCAAAGTTACATGAGCAAGGTAAGAATTTTGTGTTCTGGTCATGCAGGGGACTGCGCAGTTCTTGTAGTCAAGAACAACAAAATTTTACCTATTGACGGTGGTTATGCTTGGACTTTTTAGTCCAAAACAGTGAGTAAAACGCCTTTCAGTCCATCTAAGACTGAAATATGGACATACGCTCCTTTGGGGCAATATATTTTAATAAACCACGTGTATTTTTTCCATACAGCCCTGTGGAGAATGAGGCCATAGATGGATCCCCTGAGAAGGTGTTGGGGAAGGCTGCGACATCTTGGATTCATCAATAAGCTAAGTAGTAGCGAACCATACATTCCATGTTATCGTTGGAGCCCATCCTCCACATAGTGGTCCTTACGAACCGGATGTTTGTTCATTACGAACCGGAAGTATTGGTCCTTACGAATCGGAAGTTGATCGTATTCGAACCAGGAGAATGGCCACATGGTGGTCCAAAGATTTATACTTCAGTGTATAAGTATCTACGATCCAAGGTCCTTCGAGAAAAGCTGTAAAACTAGTGTTTTTACAAAAGAAACCAGAATATATGGGTCCCTACTCTCAATCAAAGAGTATGGGAAGCTCTCACGAGGTATAGAAAACGCGAGCTGGCAGGCGCTCACCTGACACCCAAGAAGAAAACGGTAGTCGGGTCACCCAAGGTTGGGGGACAGTACTTCTGGGGGGCCACTCCCCCACTACCCCACTCACCCACGCAGGAGCAACACTTCAATTTCTGCTTAAGTCAGCAGAGAAGCAGATTGACTGGCGTACAGCTGGTCTGTGAATGTGTATAGTATAAACAGTTTATATATATACACAGTGTTTATAATGTTTATAGACACAAATTAAGAGAAGAAACTGTGTATTATGTTGTCTCTTAAATAATATAGGAAGTGATATTAAGTTTAAACTTTCATATTAATTAACATTGTAACAGTGACAGATGTATGTATATAAACATTGAATATATATGTGTAATGTATACAGTGAAATATATAATGTGTGAAGTGACGTCAGTGCGGAGACTCAGTTTAGCTAAGACACCAGTTCAGGACATAAACAAACAGCGTGTTGTTTGTCCATATGTACTCTGACCTTGAGATACACAGTTAGTGGGTCAGTAGTGTGCTGACGCAGTCAAAACAAACTCAGCTGGAGTTTTTTAAACACTCTAAGTGTGCTGTTAGTCATTATACTAGAAAAATGTCGTCATTAACCACAAAATTCAGCACGTTACAGACGAAAATTACTCAATTGGAGCAATTAATTTCAGTCTGTATAGGTTTAACCCAAGAAACAAATATAGACTATGATCAGTTGGAAATTAAATCTCAATTATTTATTAAACGTCTGGAAATTATTAATTCAGGCTACGAGATCTACGAAAAGGAATTTCTAGATTCCAACCCGACAAAGGAAGAAATTAAAAGTGTCTTGGATGCCTTTAATGGACAACAATTAAGGTGGACAGGAATACAGGCTATCTGCAGCAAAACTTTGTCACAGAGACCTACAGCCAGTGGTCAGACACCTGTCCCCACACCTGCGACACCTGCCACACCTGGTGTTACCTTACCAACTCTTCCTAAATTGGCTATGCCTATTTTTGAAGGTAATGATTATGAAGAGTTCATTAGTGGGTTTAATTATTTAGTGAATTCACGTACTGACATAGATGAGATTGCTAAGTTCAATTATCTCAGATATCTCGTGAAAGGTGAACCCTATGAACTGATTAAATCATTTCCGGTGGTCAAAGGCAATTATGCTCTAGCCTTACGTGTCTTAGCAGATAATTATCTTGATGCTGACAAAGCCAGGGTTAGACATGCAGTCTTAATATCAAGCTTGAAACCACCCAAACATTGTCTTTCAGACTTACAGTCATTTAGGATCACATTAGACAATAGTCTCAGAACTCTAGGAGTTAAATATGATCTAAGGCAATGTGATTGGTTTATCAGTGGTATTATACAAGATAAACTGTCAACACAAACCATTGAACCTTTAAATATTATGTTCAATAAACGCTATTTCACTTGTGAAGAAATTAGCAAGGGTTTACAAACAATAGTCTCATGCATGCAAGCAACGAGACAAGATGAGAAATCCACCAATCCTGTTGTGGATAATAAACCTTCAACTCAGTACAAAAAGAGTGTACCTACTCCCACTAAACCACATAATGGGAAATCCCATGTAGGCACTTATCAAGCTGTGAACACAACAGACAGTAAACAGACTGTCACACATAAACGTACTCCAAAATGTGTACTTTGTGATGGAACACATTAGGCACAGTATTGCATTCAATACACAACAATGGAGGCACGGAAACAACGTGCTCAACAGCTGAAAAGGTGCACTAAGTGTTTAGGTGAACACAAGGGAGGTAAATGCTCACTGAAGAAGTGTTTTAAATGCAAGGGAATGCATCATACAACATTATGCCCAAGCACTTATGCTGAACAACCGACTTCCACAGAGTCAGGAAGTCAACAAACAGCAGCATTGAATGTGAGAGATAAGTCTAAATCGACTGCTCTCCCAATAGCTCGAGTAGACTTATCACATAAATTACACAAAACCAATGTGCTAACATTATTTGATCAAGGCTCACAAAGGTCTTTTATAAGACGAACAGTGTTGCAAAAACTGAATAAACAACCCCATGCCAAAATACAGTTAGAAATAGCTGGATTTTTCCAAAGTTCTGGTAAGCAGAAATATGACCTAGCCAGATTCACTGTTGGTCTAGGAAACAGGAAAAAGACAGTAGAAGCTGTGGTAGTCGATGATTTGCCTAAGTCAGTGCAGATCCGGGGATTAAGAGATACAGTTGCAGCACTGAAGGCGGCCAAGGTCAAGTTAGCCTGTCCTGACATACAGACGGACACAATTAGTCCAATTGATTTAATCATTGGAAGTGATTACTATCACTGTTTTGTGGAAAATATAGTAAGTAAACATGATGTTCACTTGCTGAAAACAGCTGGAGGCCATATGATATGTGGTCCAATTCCCTCTCAAAGCGGGAAAGAAGCTGAAATTGATTCAGTAGAAAATGTACTAGTTACAAGAATAACTGCTGATCACGTACCACAACAAAAATTATCATTACTGGAAGAAATGAATGAACCAGTTGGTAAGTTGTGGGATTTAGATGCGATAGTTATAGATGTAAATAAACCAAGCCCACAGGAGTCTGAGACTTATAACCAATATTTGGACACTGTCAAATATGAAGATGGACAGTATTGGGTTAGGTTACCATGGAAATTAAATCCACCACATCTACCTAGCAATTATCGCATTGCTTTCGGACAAATGAAAGCACAAATACATGAGCTCAGGAAGAATCCAGAGCTGCTGACTGTCTATGATAATATCATACAAGAACAGTTAGACAATAAATTCATTGAGGAAATAGTCGAAGATAAGTTGAAGACAGATGCTCATTATCTACCGCACCACGGAGTCAGGAAAAATTCTGAAACCACTCCACTACATGTTGTATACAATTGCAGCGCACGTGCAAATAAAGATGTAGCAAGCCTTAATGACTGTCTGATGACCGGACCCTCACTAACTGAAAAGCTTGGAGACATGCTGTTGAAATTTCGCACAAATCCATATGCCTACACGGCTGATATTTCCAAAGCTTTCTTAAGAGTAGGACTACAAGAAATAGATAGAGATTATACTCGATTCTTGTGGCCAGAAAATCCACATGATCCTCAAAGTCCTGTGAAAATTTATCGTTTCAAGTCAGTATTATTTGGTGCAACATCCTCTCCATTCTTACTAGAAGCTACTCTTAATACACATTTGAAGAAATCTGAAAGTCCCTTCAAAGAAATCTTAAAGAAAAGTTTCTATGTGGACAATCTTCAAGGTACTGTGAATAAAGAGGAGGATTTGAAATCCTTATACAGAGAAGCTAACAAGGAGATGAAAGAAGCAAATATGCCTCTAAGGATGTGGAATACTAATTCAAATCAATTAAGGGAACTTATCAAAGAAGATTTCCCTGAAGCTGAAATTCCTGAATGCAACAACATGTTTGGACTTAATTGGAATACACAGGAAGACACTTTGAGTCTCAAAAGGATAACCAATAAATCAAGCAGTACACTCACTAAACGTAGTTTACTGTCAGAGGTATCACAATGTTTTGATCCTCTAGGACTCGTCTCACCAATTACCATAAAAGGTAAAATGCTTGTGCAAGATGCATGGAAACTCAAAATAGGTTGGGATGAGAACTTGCCTCTAGAAATGAGTCAAGAATGGGATGAAATATCCAAGGAGTTTAAACAACTTCATCAAATTAAATTTCCCAGACAAATAGGTCAAGATGGAAACAAGTACACATTACATGTGTTCTGTGATGCGTCAACCAGAGGTTATGGCGCTGTAGCTTACATGAGTAACGCTAAAGGAAGTACTTTAATTACTTCAAAGGCCAGGGTTGCACCCTTGAAGGTCAGAACAGTACCACAATTGGAACTGACAGCACTTTATGTAGGTACAAAATTAGCTGTCTATCTCAACAAAGTACTTGATCATCTCACTATTGAAAAAACTGTGATCTGGAGTGACAATGAAGCAGTTCTCCAGTGGTTAAGAAATAATAAGAGTAAGTTGGTCTATGTACAGAATAGAGTAGCAGAAATAAGAGAGATGCAGAGAGACTATGTCTTTCTCCACGTCTCTACACAAGAGAATCCAGCTGACATGTTGTCACGTGGTGTCCCACTCAAGAACTTTGTGGATAATTAATTATGGCTCCACGGACCTAACTGGCTCTCTAATGAAAATAACTGGCCACAGCAAAAAGCTTACATTATGCCAGAAGAAACAGTCTGTTTGAACACAGCAGAAATAATCTGTTTAAACACTACAGACACAAAAGAAATAGTCATTGATGGATCTAAATACTCATCTTTGGGTAAACTCTTAAGAGTTACAGCTCTTGTCTTTAAATTCATTAAAGGGATAAAACCTAATTATGAATTACTTGAACCCATTAAATACTGGATAAAGTTAATACAGAAAGATGTTTTCTCTACAGAGTATAGATTTCTGGAAACACAAGACAAATCTCCAAAGAAACCTGATATGATTAATTCTTTAGGACTTTATCTCGACTCAGAAAAAATTATAAGATGTCGAGGAAGAATTCATAATTCTTCACTACCTAAGGAAACAATACATCCAGTATTGATCCCCAAGAATCATTGGCTAACAAGACTGATTATTCAGAATGCCCACAGTAACGTGTTACATGGTGGTGTAGCTGACACTCTTTGTCATATACGACAATCCTACTGGATACCTCAAGGTCGACAAAGTGTGAAGAAACAAATAAGAGACTGTATTAATTGTCGTCATTATGATATGCGAGTATGTCAGTATCCAGGTCCACCTCCATACCCTTCTGAAAGAGTATGTCATGTCACTCCATTTGAGGTGACAGGTGTAGATTACACAGGACCAATAATTTTAACTAAAACAGTTGACAAAGTACCTATAAAGGTGTACATCTGTTTGTTCACCTGTGCTACGACTAGAGCAGTACATCTAGAAGTAGCCACTGATATGTCTGCTGAAACCTTTATCAAATTATTTAGAAGGTTTGCAGCCAGAAGGGCATGTCCCAGGCTGATGATATCAGACAATGCAACGAATTTTGTTGCTGGTGCTGCTTACATAAACAAGATTTTTGAGCAGCCTGAAGTACAACAGATGCTGAATCAACGCAATTGTCGTTGGAGATTCATTCCTCCTAAATCCCCATGGCAAGGCGGATTTTACGAAAGAATGATAAGCATTGTGAAACGTTGTTTAAGGAAGACTCTTCATCATCAGAGAATCGACTTAGAAGAATTTCGTACAGTCGTAACTGAAATAGAAAATAGAGTCAACAACAGACCTTTAACGTATGTTACCGATGATCTGGACAATTTAGAAGTGTTAAGTCCATCTCATTTACTACATAGTAGAAGGCTCGAACCTGTTCCTCCCATGAATGATAAAGAAATCATAGAGGATCCTACTTATTTCGAACCTGAACAACTCAGGCGTAAATTCAAACACCTTAATAAAGTGATTGAACGCTGGGAGAAAACTTGGTGAGAAGACTATCTCACCTCCTTTAGAGAACATTTCTATGGAGCTGGTGTTTCAGAAAATTATAAGTCCCTAAGACCTGGTGACATAGTGATTATTAACAATGATGGTCCGAGGTAACATTGGCCTCTTGGAAAAATTGTGACCATATATCCTGATGCTAATGGAATAATCAGGACAGTTGATGTTTTGAGCAAAGGTGTAGTGAATAAGCGGACAATAGATAAATTAGTGCCGTTAGAATTACACAGTGTTGAAAACAAAATTAAAATTAGTGATTCTCCAGAAACCACACAGACTGAAGCTGTTCAGAAAAGACATGCAGCAGTGATGGCGAGTGAGAAAATCAAATTAATGTTAAGCGATGAGTAGTTCACTTTCAGTGAATTTTTCGCTGCCCCCCAGTGTGGAGAAAATTCTCCAAAGGAGGGGGGTATGCGCCCTTACTACACTTGTTAAGGGCCCTCACCCTTTCCTCCCTTAGGAAAGGGCCAGAGGAGGCGCATCTGGCTGAGAAAAACAATTTAATTCAAGCCAGATGTACTGACAACAGTGTGTCACAAATTGTGCTGACCACAGCACCACGAGGTACCTCGTGGCACCACATGGCTGCACGAGACTGCAAAAGGCAGCACGAGCGGTCAGATTGAATACAGGCTCCGTAGAGGTCATACGACTCTAGGGGTCATGCGGCGCGAGGCGACGTAAATCAACAGAGACAATAGTCGTACGTGTCCGTTTTTTTTTAATCTCCACTAACGTCGGGAAATAAGATAAGAACTCTGTTCCAGCGCGTTTAGTGAATAACATCAACATTGCAGTATATTCAGAAGTGTGCACAGCTTCTTACTGCAAAAAGACAAACGTAGAGACAATCGCAAGTGAATTCCATCGAAACAAGACGGTGACTTCAGCGGCATTCTACAATAAAGACAGCATTTCCGCCGTATATGGTGGAGCCAACACTATCACTCAAAGTTACACAGCAAGGTAAGAATTTTGTGTTCTGGTCATGCAGGGGACTGCGCAGTTCTTGTAGTCAAGAACAACAGAATTTTACCTATTGACGGCGGTTATGCGTGGACTTTTTAGTCCAAAACAGTGAGTAAAACGCCTTTCAGTCCATCTAAGACTGAAATATGGACATACGCTCCTTTGGGGCAATATATTTTAATAAACCACGTGTATTTTTTCCATACAGCCCTGTGGAGAATGAGGCCATAGATGGATTCCCTGAGAAGGTGTTGGGGAAGGCTGCGACATCTTGGATTCATCAATAAGCTAAGTAGTAGCGAAACATACATTCCATGTTATCGTTGGAGCCCATCCTCCACAGTGTATACTCACTAGAGGACAGGGAAGGTGCATACTGTGTGTACTCACTAGAGGACACAGAAGGTGCATACTGTGTATACACACTAGAGGACACAGAAGGTGCATACTGTGTATACTCACTAGAGGACACAGAAGGTGCATACTGTGTATGCTCACTAGAGGACATAGAAGGTGCATACTGTGTATACTCACTAGAGGACACAGAAGGTGCATACTGTGTATACTCACTAGAGGACACAGAAGGTGCATACTGTGTATACTCACTAGAGGACACAGAAGGTGCATACTGTGTATACTCACTAGAGGACAGAGAAGGTGTGTACTGTGTATACTCACTAGAGGACAGAGAAGGTGAGTACTGTGTATACTCACTAGAGGACAGAGAAGGTGTGTACTGTGTATACTCACTAGAGGACAGAGAAGGTGGTACTGTGTATACTCACTAGAGGACAGAGAAGGTGTATACTGTGTATACTCACTAGAGGACACAGAAGGTGAGTACTGTGTATACTCACTAGAGGACACAGAAGGATACCTGTGCATACCCACCAGAGGACAGAGAAGGGTAGTGTACTGTGTATACTCACCTAGAGGACAAGAAGGTGTGTACTGTGTATACCACTAGAGGACAGAGAAGGTGCTACTGTGCATACTCACAGAGGACAGGAAGGTGGTACTGTGTATACTCACTAGAGGACAGGAAGGTGGTACTGTGTATACTCACTAGAGGACAGGAGAAGGTGCGTACTGTGTATACTCACTAGAGGACAGGGAAGGTGCTACTGTGTATACCACTAGAGGACAGGGAAGGCATACTGTGTATACTCACTAGAGGACAGGAAGGTGCGACTGTGTATACTCACTAGAGGACAGGAAGGTGCATACTGTGATACTCACTAGAGGACAGGAAGGTGCATACTGTGTATACTCACTAGAGGACAGAGAAGGCTGATACTGGTATACCACTAGAGGACAGGAAGGCAATGTGCATAACCACAGAGATAAGAGTGCTATGGACACTCACTAGAGGACAGGAAGGTGAACTGTGATACCACTCAGAGGACAGGAAGGTCAACGTGTATACTCACTAGAGACAGGAAGGTGCATACTGTAACTCACTAGAGGACAGGAAGGTGCATACTGTGCATACATCACCAGAGGACAAGGAAGGTGCTACTGTGTATACTCACTAGAGGACAGGAAGGCATACTGTGTATACTCACTCAGAGGACAGGAAGGTGCATACTGTGATACCACTAGAGGACAGGAAGGTGCAATTGTATACTCACAGAGGACAGGAAGGCATACTGTGATACCCACTAGAGGACAAGAAGGTGCATACTGTGTAACCACAGAGGACAGAGAAGGTGCTACTGTGATACTCACTAGAGACAGGGAAGGTGCACTGTGTATACCACGAGGACAAGAAGGTGTGACTGATACCTCATAGAGGACAGGAAGGTGGTACTGTGTATACTCACTAGAGGACGGGGGGAGGACACAGAAGTGAATTGTATACCACAGAGACAGAAGGTCATACTGTGTATACCACTAGAGACACAGAAGGCACTGTTATACCACTAGAGGACAAGAAGTGTACTGTATATTCACTAAGGACAAGAAGGTGTACTGTGTATACCACTAGAGGACAGGAAGGTGTACTGTGTATACTCACAAGGACAGAAGTGCACTGTGATACCACAGAGGACAGAAGGTGGTACTTGTATACTCACTAGAGGACAAAAGGTGGACTGTGTATACCACTAGAGGACGGGAAGGATACTGTGTATACTCACCAGAGACAGAAGGTGACTGTGATACTCACAGAGGACACAGAAGGTGAACTGTGATACCATAGAGGACACAGAAGGTGCATACTGTGTATACCATAGAGGACACAGAAGGCATACTTATACTCACAGAGGACAAGAAGGTGCATACTGTGTAACCACAGAGGACAAGAAGGCATACTGTGTATACCACAGAGGACACAGAAGGTGATACTGTGATACTACTAGAGGACAAGAAGGTATACTGTGATACTCATAGAGGACAGAAGGTGAACTGTGTATACTCACAGAGGACACAGAAGGTGTACTGTGTATACTCACTAGAGGACAGAGAAGGTGTTACTGTGATACTCACTAGAGACAGGAAGTGCGTACTGTGTATACTCACTAGAGGACACAGAAGGTCTATGTATACCACTAGAGGACAGAGAAGGTGGTACTTGTATACCACTAGAGGACAAGAAGGTGCACTGTGTATACTCACTAGAGGACAAGAAGGTCAACTGTGTATACTCATAGAGGACAAGAAGGTGCTACTGTGTATACTCACAGAGGACAGGGGGGGGGGGGGGGGGGGGGGGGGGGGGGGGGGGGGGGGGGGGGGGGGGGGGGGGGGGGGGGGGGGGGGGGGGGGGGGGGGGGGGGGGGGGGGGGGGGGGGGGGGGGGGGGGGGGGGGGGGGGGGGGGGGGGGGGGGGGGGGGGGGGGGGGGGGGGGGGGGGGGGGGGGGGGGGGGGGGGGGGGGGGGGGGGGGGGGGGGGGGGGGGGGGGGGGGGGGGGGGGGGGGGGGGGGGGGGGGGGGGGGGGGGGGGGGGGGGGGGGGGGGGGGGGGGGGGGGGGGGGGGGGGGGGGGGGGGGGGGGGGGGGGGGGGGGGGGGGGGGGGGGGGGGGGGGGGGGGGGGGGGGGGGGGGGGGGGGGGGGGGGGGGGGGGGGGGGGGGGGGGGGGGGGGGGGGGGGGGGGGGGGGGGGGGGGGGGGGGGGGGGGGGGGGGGGGGGGGGGGGGGGGGGGGGGGGGGGGGGGGGGGGGGGGGGGGGGGGGGGGGGGGGGGGGGGGGGGGGGGGGGGGGGGGGGGGGGGGGGGGGGGGGGGGGGGGGGGGGGGGGGGGGGGGGGGGGGGGGGGGGGGGGGGGGGGGGGGGGGGGGGGGGGGGGGGGGGGGGGGGGGGGGGGGGGGGGGGGGGGGGGAAAAAAAAAAAAAAAAAAAAAAAAAAAAAAAAAAAAAAAAAAAAAAAAAAAAAAAAAAAAAAAAAAAAAAAAAAAAAAAAAAAAAAAAAAAAAAAAAAAAAAAAAAAAAAAAAAAAAAAAAAAAAAAAAAAAAAAAAAAAAAAAAAAAAAAAAAAAAAAAAAAAAAAAAAAAAAAAAAAAAAAAAAAAAAAAAAAAAAAAAAAAAAAAAAAAAAAAAAAAAAAAAAAAAAAAAAAAAAAAAAAAAAAAAAAAAAAAAAAAAAAAAAAAAAAAAAAAAAAAAAAAAAAAAAAAAAAAAAAAAAAAAAAAAAAAAAAAAAAAAAAAAAAAAAAAAAAAAAAAAAAAAAAAAAAAAAAAAAAAAAAAAAAAAAAAAAAAAAAAAAAAAAAAAAAAAAAAAAAAAAAAAAAAAAAAAAAAAAAAAAAAAAAAAAAAAAAAAAAAAAAAAAAAAAAAAAAAAAAAAAAAAAAAAAAAAAAAAAAAAAAAAAAAAAAAAAAAAAAAAAAAAAAAAAAAAAAAAAAAAAAAAAAAAAAAAAAAAAAAAAAAAAAAAAAAAAAAAAAAAAAAAAAAAAAAAACATAGAGAAGAGGTACTTGATACCACAGAGGACAAGAAGGTGTATGTGATACCACTAAGGACAGGAGGCATGTAACCACTAGAGGACGAGGTGTACTGTGATACCATAGAGGACACAGGTGGACTGTGATACCACTAGAGGACAGAAGGATGTATAAGAGGACAAGCATAATTACCAAGACAGAAGGCACTGTGATACCACAGAGGACAAGAGTATGTGTATACCACAGAGGACAGAAGGTGAACTGTGTACACAGAGACGGAAGGTGACTGTTACCACGAGACAGGAAGGTGACTGTTTACCAGACAGAGGAGCCAAGAGGGTAGTTATACACTAGAGACAGGAAGGTGTACTGTGATACCACAGAGGACAGAAGGATGTATACCACCAAGGCAGTATGAGCACTGTACCAGAGGACAGGAGGTCACTGTATCCACCAGAGAAGAGGTGCACTGGAACCACGGGACAAGGTGGCGGAACACAGACAGAAAGTACTGTAACCACAGAGGAAGAAGGTGCACTGGTATACCACTAGGACAGGAAGGTGCTGGTTACTCACAGAGGACAGG
>WNWK01006913.1:47500-99921 GCA_009830355.1 Cherax destructor | reverse complement strand
GTTGTAAGAAAGTGAATGCTGGGTGTTGGCAAGAGGTGTGGGGTTAAAAATAAAGAATCTAACAAAAAGGGAGTTGTAAAGTTGCTTTTTGGTGATGACACTGTGCTTTTGGGGGGATTCTGAAGAAAAGTTGAAGAGGTTGGTGGATGAGTTTGGGGGGTATGAAAATAAAAAATTTAAAAAGTGAAAAAGGAAAAGTAAGGTGATGAGGATAACAAAAAATTAGATTGGGAAGATTGGATATCAGATTGGGGGGAGAATAGGGGGTGAGTATGGAGGGGGGTGTTCAGATATTTCTGAGTGGATTTTCAGCAGAAGGGTCCATGAAGGATGAGGTGAATCATAGTTAACGGGGGAAAAAAAGGTGAGTGGTGCACTGGGGGGTTTTTGGGTCAAAAAACTTTATCCATGAAAGCAAAGAGGGAATGTATGAGAGATAGTTATCCCAACTTTTGGGGTGTGAGACATGGGTTGTGAATGTTGAAAAAGGAAGGGGGAGGCAGTGGAGATGTATGTCTGAGGGAAATGTGTCGTGTGAATATAATGCAGAGAATCATTATTTTTAGATTGGGGAGGAGGTGGGGGATTCCCAAAACTATTATCCAGAGAGCTGAGGGGGGGTTTTGAAAGGGTTTGGACATATAGAGGGATGGAAAAAATAGAATGATTTGGGGTGTATAAATCTGAAGCGGAGGGGGCGGGTAGGGGGGGCCCTGAGGTTGGAGGGGGGGGGTAAAGGATTTTTTGGGAGGGGCTTGGACTTCCAGCAAGCGTGCGTGAGCGTGTTAGATGGGGAGCGTTGAGACAAAGGGTTTTTTAGGACTTGAAGTGTGTTGAAGTGTAGGCAAAACATTTATAAAGGGTTTTTTGGAGGGGTGTTAGAGTGCTTGGGGGAGTCTGGATGGGTATTGGAGTGTTCTGAGAGTGCAGGGTGGGGGTTAGGGGATCTGGGAGAGTACAGGATGTGTGTTAGAGTGCACTGGGAGAGTACAGGATGGGGTTTTGATACTTCCGTTCCTCCCGTACCAATTCAACCCAATTCTCACACCACTTTTTTAAAGCATTCTCAAACTTTTTTTAATAAGCTTGAACAACATCTAGGTATCTTGAAAATATTTCTGATGGGCAAAATCGTCTGTCAGAATATAGATAAAAAGATATTACACCTGTGTATTTTTAAATTAACTCGCTGGAATTATAAAACCTTTTGACCCGATTTTTATCTCACCTCCCGGCTCCCCCCCACACCCTTAGGTGCATTCCCGGCCCCCTGCAATCCCTAGCTACCCCCCAAACCCACTCCCAAATTATTAAGCCCCTTCTATTCTTACCCAGCTCATTTTTGCCCCCTTCTCCTCCAACACCCATCCAACTAACTCATATACTCAATCAACTCATACACCCATCCAACTCAGTAAACTCACTCACACACTTTATCCAACAACACTGACAGACAATTATCCTTATGGTTAATCCTTCTCTTATACTGGGCGGGAACAGGTATTCAGGGAACCGGCTACACCTTGCTCAATAGGAAGTTCCTTGCTCAATTGGCGGTACATTGCTCGATTGTACGGCCCTCCGAATATAGGTAATTATTTACGATCTTATGAACTATAGGGTCTTGGATATCAGAGTTAGAGGAAAGAGTTAGATTCAGTTAAACGTGTAACGTATTTGGTGACACTCAACAACCACATGATTGACAGACGCATAAGTGACAGATACGTGACGGACATACATGAATGACAGACACTTGAGTGGAAGAAGCATGAGTGACTGAAACATAATTGACACGCATAGTGACGGACACATGATTGACAGATAGGTTACTGACACATATTCATGGGTGACATTACATGACTGATACCACATGACTTGCACATACGACTGAGAGACTAGAGCGGTAGATACATTAGTGCTTCACAAATGTATCTGCTTGAAACACACATGAGTGACAATTACATTAATGACAAACACGAGGCGAAAGATACACGAATAACAGACTCATGAGTCACAGACAGGATTCGCAGAAACGTGATTGACACATGACTGGCAGACGCACATTGAACGTGTATACATAAGAAGCCGGAATAATCTATGAGCATAGTAATCAGTTTTCCATACGAGCGAAGCCTTTTGCAAAATTATAAATAAAATCATTCAGTTCACTGAGTTTAAATCTCATGTTTGAATTTTTCTCTTCTGTATAATACATATTTTTCATTTTAAATTGTGCAGATATTCAACGTAACAGAGCACAAGACATTTGTTACTTCCCAAGGAACATCTGATCTTCAACGTACCTTCCAAAATACTTATTGCCCAACGAAGGTAAGGAGTGTTTAGAGGATCTTAGGAGAAGTTTTGTGTTATGTGAACATTTTGGGCTTTTAATAGAAGGGTTGTAACACTTCCTGACATACTGTTTTTAACAACTGACATACTGTTCTGAACACCTCTTTATATATTGTTCCGAAGACATCACGTATCACAGGCATAGGTCACAGGATACAAACCAAAATACTGTTCCGAACACCTGACATAATGTTCCGAAAACCTCCTGATATTTTGTTAAGAACTCTTATCACATCGTACGTAAAACCTCCAGACACATTATTTCGATGACTACCTAATACACTGCTCATGAACAACACCTGACGTCCTGTTTTGAACACTTGACATACAGTTATGAACACCTGGTATATTGTTCCTAACAATTTTTTTATATTTTATTTAAAATAACAGCACATATACAAAACATTGACATGTATAAGCGAAAATATTACCATAATGTATAACAAAAGATATACATAAGTACTCATGAACAGAACTGATACCCAAAATTAATAGACAAAACTACACTTAAACTTGGACAAACCCTGCAACACCCTAACTCATGCAAAATTATTGATCAGAAACATTACCATAGCTCGGCAACAAACTAAACTAAATACAGTTACATACAATATGATTCACCACTACCCTGTAACTGTACCCCCTAACAGAAATCTTTTTTTTATTATTATTTTTTTTTATTATTATTATTAACACATCGGCCGATTCCCACCAAGGCAGGGTGGCCCGAAAAAAGAAAAACTTTCATCATCATTCACTCCATCACTGTCTTGCCAGAAGGGTGCTTTACACTACAGTTATAAAACTGCAACATTTACACCCTCCTTCAGAGTGCCGGCACTGTACTTCCCATCTCCAGAACTCAAGTCCGGCCTGCCGGTTTCCTGAATCCTTCATAAATGTTACTTTGCTCACACTCCAACAGCACGTCAAGTATTAAAACCATATGCCTCCATTCACTCCTATCAAATACGCTCACATGCTTGCTGGAAATCCAAGCCCCTCACAAACTTCCTTTACCCCTCCCTCCAACCTTTCCTAGGCCGACCCTCACCCCGCCTTCCCTCCACTACAGATTTATACATCTCGAAGTCACTCTGTCTCGTTCCATTCTCTCTACATGTCCAAACCACCTCAACAACCCCTCCTCAGCTCTCTGGACAATCGTTTTGGTAATCCCGCACCTCCTCCTAATTTCCAAACTCCGAATTCTCTGCATTATATTCACACCACACATTGACCTCAGACATGACATCTCCACTGCCTCCAGCCTTCTCCTCGTTGCAACATTCATCACCCATGCTTCACACCCATATAAGAGCGTTGGTATAACTATACTCATACATTCCCTCTTTACTTCCATGGACAAGGTTCTTTGTCTCCACAGACTCCAAGTGCTCCACTCACCCTTTTCCTCATCAATTCTATGATTCACCTCATCCTTCATAGACCCATCCGCCGACATGTCCACTCCCAAATATCTGAATACATCACCTCCTCCATACTCTCTCCTCCAATCTGATATCCAATCTTTCGTCACCTATTCTTTTTTGTTTTTTTATTATTATATATTAAAGAAACATGTCATACAATTACTGGACATGTCATCCAAAACCGTCGATTGTTACTCAACGACTTATGCAAAGGTATACGAACTAATACACATAATATGATTAAAATATTACATAGATGTCTATGAAATAAACAGGGACAACTTCAACATTGAACATGGAATATATTTTTTTTTTTTTTTTTTTTTTATATTTTTAACAAATACAGTTTTACAAGTAAAATGACGTATACATGGTAAGCAATAGTACACAAGACACAGACAAATTTTCCATTCCCATCACTCCTCAGATGAAACCTCTACTAAACAATTTTTTTTTTTTTATATAATAACTGTGTTACAATGAAAGCCTATCCTGTAACATAATACAAAACTTAAAATAAAACGGGCACTTACAACCCGCTACACAAACCTACATTAACTCCAAATGGTCACCACGCCAAAACCCTAACACACATTTATAACTTGTCTATAAAGGTTTTTTCCAAAACATAATAACAGACTTTTAACAAACTTTATAAAGCCACAAAACGTTTAACTATAAATCATTATCATGATAAACACTACAAACTGCTTGTGATTCTGGTATAAACACAAGTAATAATCTAATAATAATTTACCCTAAAGTCTCAAAGAACATTACACACCAACGTTGTAATGTCACCCTTTTTTGTTTTTGTTTTCCAAGGGTCGAAGCCCTCCAATAATTTCACCACCTTCCTGAGCAGAACACCAAAACTTACATAAGAACCAACCCACTTTTATCATAATTTCCTTATGTTTTTATTTTTCCTCTTGAAACAGACAGACTTAAACACTCCAATGAGAGAACAGCACGTAACAACCGAAACCAAAACCAACCCCACCTGATACACGAAACCCTTACCCTACCCTCCCAACCAACCTCCTCACACCTCAAACAACCTGAACCTAAACCCCCACCCCCACCTCCCCACACGTGCAAACTGCAACACCCCCCACCCCTTAATACAACCCCCACAACCACACCAAACCCCTTAAACTCGAAACCAGCCCTAAACACCTCCCCTCACCACTCCTAACAACTGTTGCAATGTGAAAACCCCTATGCTTCCGGAAATTTAGAAACCAAGCCATAAACCTCCCTATTCCTACATTTTGTTCTATAAATCCCGCAGCCAAAGCATAAAATTAAAACCTCACTATCTGAACCCTCATACCCCATTACAAAACACGAACTCTAACATTATATAAACCAAAGCCCTATGCACTTCCTCCCCACACACCCCAAAGTCCAAACAAAGCGCCTTTAACACTGAAAACCTCCCCCCAATCAATCCCAACACCCCCAATCAATCCCAACACCCCCAATCCAAATCCTCACGCGCTCCCTTCCCTCACAAAAATATACCACGTGAAACGCCAGTTTCCCATTCACCACACCTATCCAAGACCCATCCCTGTGACTCCCATCTCGAACAACTGAGCTTTCGCCGCCAGTATCCCATTTAAGAATCTGTAACCTGTTTCTCTCACCCTAGGCCTCACCTTCACCTTTTAACCAACTCCAAATACTCTTCCAATTATACAACGGATACACCTCCACTCCCTGTACTATCTTCTCCTCACACATGCCCTATCCAATCTGCTTACTCTAACACTCCCTGGATCCCTCAAAACCAGAAGTACCCGTAACACCGCCTCACACTCCTTATCTCCCTACCCCCAACACTTCCTAACCTCACCCATTACTGAACCCACCCTTCTTCCCTCAGCTCCCCCTTTATCATAAATTCCTGCTTTACAAACACGCTTTTCAACCTACCCTCAACGGAATCAAACCCATCCCTCCATTTTAACACTTGTCTCCACCACCTCCCTGCTCAACCAATGTCTACCATTCCCCAAATAAACCTAAGCACTCCTTTTGTAGCCTTCACATCAGCATCTAATAATGGATAAACTGCCGCTCTAAACCACAATTTACTAAAAATTAAAACATTAATGACCACCACCCTTTGCAACAGCGTTATGTCCCCAACTCCCCAGCCCTCATTCGCTTCAAAGCTGAATCCACCACTTCCCCGAATTCTTCTCTCTTGCTAACCTGCCATCACTACAAAACACTATCCCACAGATTTTTAAAGCTTCTACACATTGCCAACCCTCCCTTAAACCCAACGTTCCCCACTCCAACTACCTACCTCTAATAGGTGTGATTTACTTCTATTAACCCTCATTCCTGTTGCCTGACCAAAAAGCTCCACCCAACCTCTAACCCATCTCAAACTCTCCTCTGTCTTTATTAACAACGTAGTGTCATCTACATAACCTACTATCCCTGCCCTATCCTCCCCTATGTCCCCTTCTACCCTTAAACCCTCATCTACTACCCTATAAAAAGGATCTTGGAAACAAGCAAAGAGGATCTGTGACAGAGGACATCCCTGTCTCAGTCCCCTTCCCATGTTCACCGCCCACCCAACCATCCCATTTATTTGTATCCTCATCAACGCCTCTGCATATAAAGTTCTTACCCATCCTACAATTTCTTCTCCAAAACCTATCCTTTCTAAGATATCTAACAGCACCCCTCTATTCACCCTGTCATAAGCCATCTGCCAATCCAGCCCCAACACTCCCCCCCCCCCTTGATTTACTTCAATAAACTCTTTTATTCTACTGTGACCGTTCCTAAAACTTCTCCCTGGTATCCCAAATTGTCCCTCGTGCAACATATTCCCTAAACCTCTTTTGATTCTATTAGCCAAAATCTTTGCAAATACTTATAGTCAGTACACATGAGCGCAATAGTTCTATAGTCTTTAAACCCCTTTGGTGTTTTACATTTAGGCACTAACACTACAACTCCTGTCCTAACTGACTTCTCCATTACTCCTGTCACCCTCATGTCATTGAAGACCCTAACTAACACCCTCTCAGCACCTGCCAGTATTGCATGTATACTTCCCCGGTAATCCATCTATACCTGCGATTTTCCAGCCCTTAACCCTTTTATCGCCTCCCAAACTTCTTCTTCCGTTATGTCCCCTCTATTGCCTTCCTATCATCCTCATTCAACCTTCTATTAATTCCCCTAATAATTGGACACAAGCCCTCTCATCCCTTTCCTCTTCTGCAAACTTCCTACCAAACCAACACTCCGATAACCAGTCATCCTCTGTCGTTTGCAACACTCTTCCCACCTCATATCCCCCCATCTCCTCTTCCACCTCGACAGATGTCAGCACCATACCCTGTCTACGCTTCTGAAATTGCCTCAACACCACCGCAGACGCCTTATTCCCCTTAACACCTCCTCCATCCCACTTCGTACCGTAAAGCGTGAAACCTCTCATACTGAATGTCTTTCAGAGCCCTTCTTACTCCCTCCACACTCTCTGCATGCCTTCCCTGCTTTCCCCACCATAACTATCCCTCAATAAACCCTCTAAATACCTCTGATAACCATACCTATATCGAGCATCCTCCCTTCCCACCTTCTCAAAGTACTCCTTTATCCCCTTCTTCCCACACTCATTCCACCACTCGCCGCATGTACTACCCTCCCCCTCCACAGACCCTCCCACCATCCCTCAAAATCCACCATCCCTCTACCCTTTTAAACATTGCCACGTTAAGTTTCCAATAACTCGAGTATACCTTCACAGCCCCTCCCAACCCGCTTGCATCAACACACCCTTGTGATCTGAAAACCTACATCCAAACATTCCACTTTCTCCACCCCTACCTGCTCTGGAAACATAAATCCTATCCAATCTAGCCGCATAATTGCCCCTAAAAAGTGAATTCTACAGGCTCGCCCGTCCTCCCACCGCATCGACAACCCCACCGCATTTAAAACTTCCCGTAAGATCCTCAAAACACTACCTGTTCCTCTCGGCTCCACGTCCCTTACCCTAATAACGCTGTTCCAGTCTCCCGCAATGATGACCACCTGCGCAGACCCCTGAAAGCATAAATTAATTCATCCCTCACGAATTGTTCCTTGACCCTATTATTTGAAATCGCGGCATATACACTCCAATAAAACTAACCTGGACCTCCCCATTGACCATCAACCCTCACCACTCTCCCCCTCCCTCTTCCCATGACTGCAATACAAATGGGCACATGTCCCTAATACCCACAACCACACCCCTTGAACAACTCAGAACCTCCCACAAAACACTGATATCCTTTCAACTTTAAATCCCACCCACACCTATAATTGTGCTCTTGAAAAACACTACATCTACCCTGTACCTAATCAATGTCACTTCTACCCACTTTCGCTTGGCCTCATTTTTAAGGCCATTCACGTTCATACTTAAACACCGGAAGGTAACAGTTGAGGTTTCCCTTTTGGTTTCGGTTGTTTCTCTCCAAAGTTATACCTGTGACCCCTCCTCTCCCACCCTTCCTGTCACCTCCCATCCCCCTTTACCCTTATCACCCCCACTACCTCTAGCTCTTGTCTGTTGTCCAACTACAACTTCAGACCAAATTTTCTTACCAGGTCTCTGTGCTGGTGTGAGGACATCATTACCAGCCTCCTCACCAGTTCTCTTCCTAGATTCTCCCTGTCTCTCTGGTCCTCATTTACCTGTCATTGTGCACCTCCACCTCCACCTGTATGGCCCTCCAACACAGCTTTACCACACCCTCTCCTGCTGCCTCACCTCCACCCACCTGTTCCTGGTTCTGCTCCAGAACCCCAATGCCACACACCTCACTGGTTGACCCTCCAATGTCAGCTCTTCACCTTCAAGAATCTCATTGAGATCCCTCAAAATCTCAGCCTCCTGACCAGTTATACCTTCCTCTTCCGTGTCTGGCCCAATCTTTTCCCCTTCTAACACCTCCTCCTCCATGCTCCTCCCACTCATCCTTTGTTCCTCCATCTCCGCTCTGTTTACCTCCACGCTCCATGATGTCTTCTCTTCTCCCTGCATCGCCGCACACTCCATGCCTCCTTCTGTTCCATCCTTCGTTACATTCCTTCCTTCGTTTCTCTGTCGCTGCTCTGCTCCACCTCGACGCAATCCTCTCCTTTGGCTACACTCAGCAGCCAAGTGACCCGGCTTACCACACAGTCGACATGTCCTCACCTGCCCTGGGTATGTGACGTACACCTGTGTGCGAAAATTCTCCATAAGTACATAAGAGGAATAGGTTTCTCAAGGAAATTTTGATGGAGTATGTTCCCTCTAAAGCGCCAGCATATAGCCCTGCGCCCAGTGTCCTATGTTTACAGCATGTATTATGCCATAACTCTTAAATACATCTTTAATATCCTGTTGTCCGGATTCAAAGGGCACATTATGCACCTTAATCCACTTAAAAGTGGCAGAAACATCTTTCAAACATACCTCTAGGCCTTGATGTACCACTAACTTTTCTCCTGGTATGTATCGACGACTCGTTGATAAGCTGCAGTGCAAGCTAATTTGATGAAGATCCTCCTTGATCCGTTTAATGATATGCCATAAATCTCCTCATGCGATAATCCAAAAGTGTCTCGTATTATTGCAGGCAGTAGAACCTCTGCATTAGACGTATATATGGCTCCCTGGACCAAGTCAACACAGACCGTGTTCACTCGTCTCCTGTAACCGTCGGCCATTGTTTGAAAATGACGTTGCCACTAGCTGCCGCCAGGGAGCACCACCAGCACACCCGCACACAACCAAGGCTGGGCGTGGAATATCATGAGTTTAAATCTCATGTTTGAATTTTTCTCTTCTGTATAATACATATTTTTCATTTTAAATTGTGCAGATATTCTACGTAACAGAGCACAAGACATTTGTTACTTCCCAAGGAACATCTGATCTTCAACGTACCTTCCAAAATACTTATTGCCCAACGAAGGTAAGGAGTGTTTAGGAGGATCTTAGGAGAAGTTTTGTGTTATGTGAACATTTTGCGGCTTTTAATAGAAGGGTTGTAACACTTCCTGACATACTGTTTTTAACAACTGACATACAGTTCTGAACACCTCTTTATATATTGTTCCGAAGACATCACGTATCACAGGCATAGGTCACAGGATACAAACCAAAATACTGTTCCGAACACCTGACATAATGTTCCGAAAACCTCCTGATATTTTGTTAAGAACTCTTATCACATCGTACGTAAAACCTCCAGACACATTATTTCGATGACTACCTAATACACTGCTCATGAACAACACCTGACGTCCTGTTTTGAACACTTGACATACAGTTATGAACACCTGGTATATTGTTCCTAACAATTAAAGACAGTTCCAATAACCTCTCGACGTACAGTTCCGAACATCTACAAACACATTGTTTCGAACTCCTCCTAACGTGCTGTTCCGAATGTATTGTTCGGAAAACATCCCAACTTATTGCTTTCAAACACTCCGAATATTCCGAATATTCCGAACCTCTGCTATTTTGCTTCAAACACTCCCAAGCATATTTTTTTTTTCTGAACCCTCCCATGATATACTGTTTCGAACACATAACATATTGTTTTGTACACCTGACATTCTTCTGTACACCTGCTGACGTATACACCTAGTGATATATTATTCTACTGCTCCAAAAATGGCTGATTTACTGTTCTAAACACTTGACATACTGTACCAAATACCTCATGGCACCTTCTTTCTGAACTTCTGACATACTGTTATGAACACCCCTGACATCCTGATTCAGACACCATAATACGAATCCGAACACCTTACAAGCTGTTCTGATCATTTGATTTACTGTTGAATAAACATGTTACACTGTCCCAAATACCACCAGGCATATTGATTCGAACGCACGACATGCTGGTCTGAATACCTGATATACTGTTCCGAAAACAGTTATACTGTATTAAATACCGCCTGGCCCTCTGTTCCGAACACGTGATAGACTGTTCTCAACATCTGGTAAACTATTTGTAATAACTTCTGACACACCGTGTTGAACACAACCAGACATATTGCTTAGATTTTCTGCAAACACCTGGCAATTTTTTCCAGAACCTCCTGACACTGTACACAATACCTAGTAATCGGTTTTACACACCTCCTAACACGTGATAAATGGCTTCGAAAACCGACAATATGAAGAATGAGACATTTGTGCACATTTTGGAAATCTTAACTGTGTGAAACTTCATTACAAAAATCACATCCAGCTCGTCAAAGCTCGGGTGCGTACCCAGGATATGACAGGCATTACTCCTATGAACTGCAACAATAAGCTTCTGAAACAGAAACTTACCTCTCATGGAATAGTTAGTTGCGTAGCTTCTTAAGGAACTTGGATACTCTCTTTTCCCGTGAGCTAAGGGTTTCCGACCCTGTGGGAACAAGCATGTAATGAGGAGCAAGTTCACCATATTTTCTTGGCTTTTGGGACTCCATGAAGCAGGCAGCTGCCTCTGCTTTTTGAGTTGGGTATCTACCAATGCGAATACACAGGTATAATCCTACACCATCTGTTTGTCGACTGTCCAGGCTTACTAGGTAATTCCACTTAGATGCTTTTAGTTGTCTTCGGATCTGCACACTTAAGGTATCCGTCTTTGGCAAGATTCTTCTTGTTAACCTAATCATAGTTACTTCTGTCACATTGCTTCCATTTTCATGGTATTATATGCATTTTCTAAATTCATATATGCAATGAAAAGTTTCTTACCTTTATCTAATCATTTGTTAACTTATGTTACATTTCAGACGTATACGCTTGTCTCAGGAATTCATAAGATTTCCTTTTGTTACTTTGTATTTCACTATCCCCAATTCATCTTTCTGAATTTCCATACTTATTTTTATAATGACTACCATACAATTTGCTCAATATATTCAACAGACTTTATTCATCTATAATTCTTATTCTCTTGTATGTCCCCTTTTCCCTTATACAAAATAAGTATGCATGCTCTCTTTCCTCTCTCATGCACATCCTCAACAAATGCACCAAACATTCCAAAACTTTTCTGTCATAATAGTTTCTATCCCATCTGCTTCACTCTTTTCATTCTACCCACCGTCTTACACAGCTCCCCTCAGTCACAACTGCCTCTTCCTTACTCCTTTAAGATATTTAAAGCTCGTTTGCTAGCGCACTCAGCTCACACACTGAGGTCCGAGGGTCGATCCCGGTACGGCTGTAAACATTAGGGCACCTGCTGCCCATGTTCACCTATCAATAAAATAGGTACCTGGGTGTTAGTCGACTGGTGTGGGTCGCATTCTCGGACAAAATTGACCTAATTTGCCCGAAATGCTCTTCATAACAAGGCGCTTTCTATATAGTGATATGTCATTTATGTCAGCTAGGTCTGTATACCTTGTACATGTACTTGTAGAAATAAAGATATATTATTATTATTATTATTATTATTATTATTGACTCCCTCTCTTCATCAACATTCAACACTTCCTCAAAATTTTCCTTCCATCCTCCAAGTCCCTCCACTTCTCCATGTAATGGCTCCTTGATTTTGGTGTTAACAGGTAAAACCATTTAGCTTTCTCAACTTACTAATCTCTCTCCAAAAGTTTACCTCATTCTAACCAAAACTAATTGATTAAGCCTCTCCCACTTTCTCTCTAGCTCTCCTTTTACACTCCCTCACCTCTCTTCAAGCAATCTCTTTCTCTCCATAAACTTCCCTCCCGTATATCACTTCAACATTGTTAAAACCTTTCATATGTCAATTTTTCACCCTTACCACCGAGATATACACTGAGTGGTGCATGTCTGGGTTCACTTTAATCCTATAGTAGTAACAGCTGGTGTACAGGTCACATTCAAGTTTAATGTCCCTCGTGCACTCGATGCCCTCATGCACTCGATGCCCTCGTGCACTCGATGGGTATTAAATGTAACAGAGCAAACGACCAACCATGTTCTGGTGACACACCGTGGACCCCCAGAGGAAGGATGATTGTGAGAGCTGCCCATTGATCAGCCACTCCTGCGCAAGTACCTGGAATGCAAACCCAAGAATTAGTAGAGCACAGGTGTGGTAAACAGATAGAAAAAGACGCTAATAAAGTATAGAGTAAAAGATAAGAAAGATTGTATATAGTAAAAGAAAGAAGAAAAGGCCTATCCAAACACGGATTTGAAAAAATTTCAGGCTTTAACTTCTATTAATTTCCTTAATCATCACTCATTAAGCTGATAAGTGATAAGCTTGTGCAACATTTGGGAATCTTTATTGTGGAAGAAACGTTACGCCAGAAAGTGTCTTCATCAGTCCAATACAGGGAAGAACGGTAGAAGACAAGAATTAGTTTGAGGTAATCAGTCCCTCAGCCTGGGTGTTCAGTCCATCAAGACTGATGGACTGAACACTCATGTTGGGACTGATTACCTTAAACTCTTTCATGTCTTCCACCGTTCTTCCCTATATTGGACTGATGAAGCTACTGGCTGGCGTAACTTTTCTTCCACAATAAAGATTCCCAAATGTTATACAATGTGTCTCATTCATCGACATGTCGGTTTTCTACACTATTTATACATTAATTAATTAAGCTTTTATTTATGGAAACAAATAGAATAAACTAGTTTCCTTTCCAGTTTTATAGGCATCACTTTCCCGACAAAGAAGAAAATCTAGTAACAGTACACTTCATATTTTTTTAAATAGCTTTCTCAATATATATCATGTTTAGCAAAAAAGTTATTGACATTCAACTGACCAATCTTCGTTTTTCAATACTGTAAACGTTCCAATCTGTTAATTAAAGTTTTTATAATGCTCCTTTACTTATAACTAACTTGTGATACTTATAGCTCTACCTGTGTTAACTCGTCTAACATAGTGTATGACAACAAGTCTAACCCATAGTAGGGTAATACATCTAACCGAACGTCTACCTCAGCGTGTGAAATACGTCTAACCCAAGATGCGAAAATCCATTAACTCAACATATGATGATACGTCTAATTCAGCATATGAGAGTACGTCTAACTCAGTGTGTGATAATACATGAAATCTAAGGTATGCTGGACTGGACATACGTCTAGTCCAACTTAAGATAATACATCGAACCCAACGTACAATGTATTAAAGACTAAATGACGGGCGTCAGAGCTTATTAAAGATAATATTAGACTAACTAATCTGAACCAGCCTCACGCTGCTGTAGGTGTACTGAACACAAGCCTCACGCTGCTGTTAGGTGGTGTGGTTACCTGAAAAACTCACTTAGAGGGTCCTCACACGCTGTTGTTAGGTGGTGTGGTTATAAAAAGCTCACCTGTTTGGTAGGTTACCTGAACAAGCCTCACGCTGTTGTTAGGTGTGTGGTTACCTGAACAACCTCACGCTGTATGGTGGGTTACCAACTACCACCCTGTTGTTAGGTAGTGTGGTTACCTGAACGCAAGCCTCACGCTGTTGTTAGGTGGTGTGGTTACCTGAACACAAGCATCACGCTGCTGTTAGGTGGTGGGGTTACCTGAACACAAGCATCACGATGCTGTTAGGTGGTGTGGTTACCTGAACACAAGCATCACGATGCTGTTAGGTGGTGGGGTTACCTGAACACAAGCATCACGCTGCTGTTAGGTGGTGGGGTTACCTGAACACAAGCTTCACGCTGCTGTTAGGTGGTGTGGTTACCTGAACACAAGCCTCACGTTGTTGTTAGGTGGTGTGGTTACCTGAACACAAGCATCACGCTGCTGTTAGGTGGTGTGGTTACCTGAAAACTAACTAAGTCTCACGCTGCTGTTAGGTGGGTAGTGTGCTTTATTTCCTGAACACAAGCCCTTTCACCGCCCTGTTGTTAGGTTGGGTGTGGTTACCTGAACACAAGCATCCAACGCTGCTGTTAGGTGGTGGGTTACCTGAACACAAGATTTTTCCAACCCGCTGCTGTTAGGTGGTGTGGTTACCTGAACACAAGCCTCAACGATCCTGTTAGGTGGTGGGGTTACCTGAACACAAGATTCACGCTGCTGTTAGGTGGTGGTTGAAAGTCCTAGCTCTGAACACCAAGCCACCCTATGCCTACAAAGATTGCCTGTTAGGTGGTGGGGTTACCTGAACACAAGCATCACGATGCTGTTAAGTGGCATATGATATAATTTGCCAATTTTATTAAATAGTAATATTATTTTTTTAATTAAAGAATTGAAGAATGCTTCTCATTGTCTTAAATTATTATTAACAGTACATTCTATAAGAAGGATGATACTCCATAACTAGTCTAAGTAGATGCAAATTTAAAATCAGATCAATTATTGCTAGATAATATCTTTTCTGATCAACTTTTACCATTGGTGGGATTTATTAAAGCATAGTGTGTCACTCACTTTAACCTTTGTAAATTTCGATTTGCCAATATTATTAAGCAAATTGTTTCCCATGTAATAACTAGAGAATGACTTACAAATACAAATATTTTATTTCGTTGCTAGTTTACATAGGTTAAGTTATTACAATCATAAATTGAAGTGCAAGGAGAGCCACTGGCATGCCATGGCATTAGGGACAGCTTAATCTAATGGCTTATAGACTATGAATATTATATTAGAGAAATTGAGTGAGTTTGTCTTATTAGATCGATCAAATTTACAGTATGAGTATTTAGTTTAGATTGAGTAGGTGGTTACATAATAGTAAAAGTTGAAATTATTTTATAGGAAAATAATTTACAGTACAATGTATGAGTATTTTGTTTATATTTTATAGGAGAATAACATTGAGCATTTTTTGAAAGTAATTTACAGTATGATTATTTAGTTTAGGGTGAGTAGGTGGTTTTTGAGTAGTCTTAAATTGATTTTCAGACAAGGTTATTTTAGTATTTATTGGTAATGAATTCCAGATTCTGGGACCCTTTATGTGCATAGAATTCTTACATAGGTTGATATGGACACGGGGTATATCAAAAAGTGATCTGTATCTTGTGTTGTGGTCATGGGTCCTATTAAGGTTGGTGAGGAGAATTTTGAGCGGAGGGTTTATATTAGAATGTAGAGTTCTATGTATGTAGTAGGCACAAGAATAAGTGTGAATGTTCTTTATGGTGAGTAGTTTTAGGCTTTTGAATATTGGTGGAGTATGCTGTCTAGAGTGGGAATTTGTTATCATTCTGACTGCAGCCTTTTGCTGGGTTATGAGTGGTCTAAGGTGATTTAATGTTGTTGATCCCCATGCACAGATTCCATAGGTGAGATAAGAGTAGATGAGTGAATGATATAATGCAAGGAGAGCTGATTGAGGCACATAATAGCGTATCTTTGATAATATACCTACTGTCTTTGAGATTTTCTTGGAAATTTGTTGTATGTGTGTTTGGAATTTAAGGCTACTGTCAAGGTGGATTCCTAGGAATTTTCCCTCTGTGAGTCTTGTGATGGGTGTACCATTGAGCGTTATGTTAAGTGGAACATTTGTAGCTCTGTTTCCAAACTGTATGAAGTAGGTCTTGTCAGTATTTAGAGTAAGTTTATTAGTCGTCATCCATGTTGAAATTTTCTGTAATTCGGCATTAACAGTGTTGGCCAGTATGACTGGATTTGGGTGAGAGAAGACATACGTTTTGTCATCCGCAAATAATATGGGTTTGAGTAGTTGTGATGCATTCGGTAGGTCATTTATGTAAATGAGGAATAGGAGTGGACCCAGTACACTTCTTTGAGGGACTCCGACTGTAATTTGTTGTGTGGAAGAGTTCGCTCCATTTGTGTACACGTATTGGCTTCTGTTACTGAGGTATGACTTTAGGTAGTTGAGTGGGTGCCCTCTTATACCATAGTGTGCTAGTTTTGTGAGCAGTAAATCATGGTCGACAGTATCAAAAGCTTTGCGTAGATCAATGAAGATTCCCAGTGGGACTTTTTTCTTCTCAAGTGCGGTGTATATTAACTCTAGCATGTGTATAATAGCATCATTTGTGCTTTTGTTGGTCCTGAATCCAAACTGACAGGGGTTGAGTACATTGTGTGAGATGAGGTAGGAATAGATCTATCTATGAATTAATGTTTCAAAGATTTTAGAGAGCAGGGGTAAATTAGATATTGGTCTATAATTATTCAAGTCTTTTTGATCACCTCCTTTGTGGATTGAAGGGAAGATAGAGGTTTCAATGGATTTATTGAAGAGTGTTGCAATAATTGGTGACAGTATCTGTGAAGCTTTTTTGTACATAAAAGGTGGTAAGCTGTTTATGTCTCCTGCCTTGTGTTTAAGGGTGTTGATTATGAGCGAGACTTGTATTGGGTTGGTAGGAGCTAGGAATAGTGTATTAGGGTAGGTGTTGGCGAGGTAGTCTGTTGGACGGATGTTCGAGCTTGGGATTTTACTTGCTAGATTCTTTCCTATGGTGGAGAAGAAAACATTAAGTCTGTTTGCTGTATCAGTTGGTGAGAGTAGGGGTTCATCTGTTTTTGATAATTTGATGGTATTGTTCTTGATATCTTTTATTTCTAGAATTGCAGATAGGGTTTTCCAGGTCATTTTCATATCACCTTTTATGTTATGTAGTCTGTTCTCATAATACAATTTTTTTGACCTTTTCAGGCTGGTAAGGATTGATGAGTAGCGTTTGGATTGTTCTCTGGTTATTAGACCCCTTCTGTATTGTGTTTAATATTGGTGCCTTTTGTTAATGGATTTAAGGATGCTGGGTGTTAGCCAGGATTGTTGAGTCTCTTAGCTGTGATCTGTTTAGTTTTTTAGGGAAATGTTTGTTATAGAGGTGGTGGGTTTTTTTAAGGAAATTATTGATGCATTCGTTTGTATCTGAATATGTTTCTAACTCATTATGCCAGTTGATGTCAATCATTGCTGTTATAAAGTTATTAACAGCTGACTCGTTATGTAGTCTGAAGGTAACTTTTTTAATATCATGGGGCAAATTACCTAGGTTGGTTATGAGAAAGGTAGGGTAGTGGTCTGTGGTGTTGTCTGTGATTATGCCTGATTTTAGAGGGGATATAGTGTTAGTCCAGATGTGGTCTAATAATGAAATACTAGTCTCAGAGATTCTTGTAGGTTTTGATATTGTTGGTAGTAACAAGCAGTTGCTCATAGTGTTTGTGAATTATTTTTACCTGGGGGTCCTTCAAACACAAAACCCCCAAAATATCTTAACAGGAATTATTTGTTTTAAATTTTTTTTGCTGTGTTTTCCAAATTTTTCCCCATTGTTTGCTAATTTCATCAAATTAAATTTTAAAAAAAAAAAAAAAATTCTTGGAGGATTGTAAAAATTTTTAAAAAAGAATGAAAAAAAAAAAACGGGAAAAAAAAAGAAATATCCGGGGTTTTTAAAGGGGGGGTATTCTTTTCTTTTTTTACCCCTCTGGGATTTTGGCCCTAACCCCTTGGGGGCTTTAGCTCTCCTGCAGTGCTCCTTTTTTTTGCCCATACGGGGGCCCCCTTTTAAAACCCTACGAAAAAAGACCCATTTGTACTTCATTGCTACAACCTTTCCCCCCCCCCTTTCCCCCCCCTTTTCCCCTATCTTCAGCCACTGAACTCCTCTCCCTACTTTCACTACCTCTTTTTCCTCTACTCCAACTTTATCACTACCACTTTTTTTCTCCCCTTTTTTGCCCCCCCTTTTGTTTTCCCCCCCCCATAAAACCCCCCCCACCCCCCCTTTTTGTTTTGAAAATGGTAAAAGTCGGACAAAAACGTCGTTGCAAGCATCTCTCTTCTATATGGGATTTTTGGAAAGTTTTCCCCTATTTTAATTTTTAGCAGTTTTTTTTATTTCCCTTTTTTAAAAATTTTTTCGTTTTTTTTTTTGAAAGTTTTTTTCGCTCGGCTTAAAATTTTTTTCAACGCTTCTGTAAATCTTCTTAGGCAAGATTCGGAACTATCTGCGTGCGTGGGGTACATTTTGCACAACGCAACATATGTCATTCCCAAATTGTTTTTCCCCCCAAATTACAAATAAAATAAGCATTTGTAAAAAAAGTTTTTGGGGTTTTTTTAAAAGACCCCCATATTTCATTATTTATTAAAAAAATTTTAAAAAATAAAAAAACAAAACCTGAATAAAAACAATAATCTTATAATTTTTTAAAAACATTTTTTTAATATACACATTTATAACAATTTAAAACTTTTAAAACATCACAAGAAAACAATCAAAAAATTTTTTGTGCCGGTCAGATGTCGCTGCCAACATAGTGCCACACAGGACACCACCAATCCTATCGTCGTGACACGCTTTCTCAACCGTGCCCCCAAAAAACCCCCTTTTCCCCTGTGTTATGACAAAAAACCCTTCGTTTTTCCCCCGGCACCTTTTCTGTCCCAGGCACCCCCTTTGGGGCACGAACTCAGTCTCTGGGGGAAACCTTTAAAGGGAAATCTGTCAAAAAAAACAAAATCCCCGACTATCCTTTTGTCGTGCCCCGGGGTTTCACCCCCGATGAGTCCTGACACCCCAAAGTGTCCCCAATACCCCAAGGGGGGGGAGTCTAGGTCATTCCCCAAGTGCAGGGGGGAGTTGGGAAAAATTCCAAGTGCGGAAAAACTCCCCCAAAGTGCAGGTACACTCCCCAAAAATGCGGGTTTTGGGAAAAATCGGGGGTTTAAAACCCCCCAATAAAAGTCTGGTAGTCACTTTAAAGGAGAGCCCAAATTGGGGCCCGTAAACCCCATGGTCACTGTCGGTCTAGCCGGCACAACAGTCAAACATCACTTTTGGGGTGACCCCGGGGCCGGGGAGGTACACTACCAACAGCCCTGTTAGATAGGGGGGGCCCCCAAAAGCGGGATAAGGTTTGGGGCGGGGGCCCGTGACGGAAAAACCCCAAAAATCGTGTACTGCTTAGAGGAAGAAAAGTCATATTTAATGGGGGTGTTTATTTTCCCCTTTTTAAAATTTCCAAAAAAAGTACCATTTTTCAGTGCTGCAAAAATTTTTTTTTTTACATTCGTGGGGGCCCCAGATTCCCCAAGGGGAAATAGACTTATTTACCCCCCTTTAAATTTTAAAAAATCGCACCCCAAACCCCTTTGGGGGGTAGGGGGGGTTTTTTTGGGGGGCCCTGGGGGCGTATCATACAACAGTGTTCCCTAACATGACTCCCCTTACAGGGCATTTAAACCCCCTTTTCATTGAGTTTTTTAGGGGGCGATCCCCCAGTTGATGGTGGTTTCCCCTTTATAATTGGGGGAATTTTGGGACCCCCAAACTGATTTTAGGGGTTTCCCCCTTTAAAGGTCCCCTGAGGTTTTTTTTCAAGTTTTCCAGCACTGGGTTTTAGGCTTTTTTGGGGAAAAAATTTAGGAAAGGTTTTTGGTTCAAACGGCTTGGGGGTACCCAGATGTATCCATTTATTTTGGATATTAGGAATACTGTTTGAGGCTGATGAAAAAAGGGGGAAGGGTTTTTTTGGGCAGGTTTTGGGGAAATTTCCCCCCTTTCTGTGGGGCTTTGGGGGGCCCGGGGGGTTTTTTGGGGCGCCGGGGGTTTTTTGCCCAAAAAAGACTCTGGGGAGGGTTCCCCTATGTCTTTTTTAAAAGTTTAAAAAGGTTTTTAGTCGATCCTGGGCAGATCCCCTGTCGGCCTGTGGGCCCCCCGGACTTTGGCAGTGATGTGGAAAACGCGGGGCCCCGCCAAACATCGGATGATGGGAAAACTGCGCATCAGGGGCCAGGGGGGCGTGGTACAGCAAGTGGGCCAGATGTGTCAGAAGCTGCAGGAGTTGAGACAGCACGGGGAAATGAAGAAAAAACCTGAGGAAGTGTCGGAATTTATTTGGGAAAAGGGGCCCACCGGGTGGGCCAAAACTAAAGGGGGGATGTTTGGGGGGAGGTTTTGGTGGACCCTACATTTGGGGACTTTCCGGGATGCTGATGCCCAACGAGGGTTGGATGTTGCCTGGGAGGTGGTGCCTGAGGCGGAGGGGGGTTAAAACCCTTGATTTTTTGGGGAGGGTTTTGGGAGGTCAATGTTTTTTCCGGTTTTCCCCATGTTGTAATGGAGGGAGGGCATTGGGCCCAAAAGGGGGATAATGTGGGGTTTTTGCAGGGTGATCCCGAAAGGGGGCCCCCAGTGAGGTAGGGGGATGATGTTTTAACGCCTGGTCAGAGGTCGGGAAAAAGGCCTGGGCAGCGGGGGAAGGGGGGGGGGGGGGGTTTTTTTTTAGGTGGAATGGAGGGTTGGGAAAAAGGTAGTAGTGCAAGGGGAATTTTTCCCCCCCCGGGAGGGAAAGGGGGCAGAAGCAGGGGGAAAAACCCCCTTTTTATAGTTTTTTTTTTTAATATAAATTTTAAAAGGGCCCCGGGGTCAAGAAGAGAGGGGGGGTGATTTGGGACAAGGTTTGGGGGGATCCCTTCCAGGAGCAAAATTTTGGGGGTTTTTGGGAAAGGGGACTTGGTCTGAATTTTTTTGTCAGATAGGGGAAAAAAATTTTTAAAAGGGGGGTTACTTTTGGGGGTGGGGCCACCCCTTTTCTTAAAGTCTTGGGAGGGGGGGGAGGGCGGGATTGTTGAGTTGAGGGGTTTTGGGGGGGAATTTTGGGGTTTTTTTATGGGGGTTTACGCCTGGGGAATGCCCGGTGTTAAGGAAGATTTTTTTCGAAATTTGGTTTATTTTCTGAGGGGAACCCAGTAATGTTGTTGGGACTAAATTGTGTAACCGGGAAAAGGGGAAAGGAAGGGGATTTTTTTGGGGTGTTTGGGGATTTTTTGGGGGAAGGGGGGGAGGGCCCCCGGGGGGGAAAGTTTTGTGAACATACTTTTGGGGGGGAGGGGTTATGCTTTTGATTAGATAGAATATAGGGACGGGGGATGGGGGGGGGGGGAAAGGGATTGTGTGGAGGGGATTTTGGGATAAAGGGCTTTTTTTGGTTTTATCATGGGAATGCAGACGATGTATTCTAGTTTTGGAAGCTAAACACTGTTGTTGCAAAGTCCAGATCATTGGGGGGTTTTCGGAGGGTGGGGAGGGGGGAGGGGGGTGGGGGTGTTGGGGGACATTGTTGGGTTGTGGAAGGGGAGAGGAAATTTCCGTGATTTTTAAAAGAAGGGGGGGGGGAAGAGGTGCGATTAAACCCGGGAAAAAGTATTTGGGGGGGAATTTTGGGGGGGCATGCTATGGAGGGGGGGGGGGGGGATCCGCGGGGGGAATTGCAGCCACACAAATTTTTGGGGAGATTCAGGGGGAAGGCATGCCTTTCCCAATACGGGCGGATTTGGGGATGAGGCGGGGGGAATAACCCCCGGATTGTTTTTGGGTCCAAGGGGAAAAAGACAATTATTTTTAAAAGTCATAAAAGAAGGGGGGTCCCGGATGGGCCATTTTTGGGGGACACGGAGGGTTCAGGGATATGGGTTTTTTGGGGTTTCCCAGGAGAAGTTATGAAAGGGGGATAGATCGGGTGGGGGAAAGTCCAGGGGTTTTGTTTTAGTGATGAGGATCGAGGGCATGGGGGGGAACACGGGGTGGGTTTTGAAGGCAAACAGGGTAGGGGTTAAAATCCCGGGAATAGGGGGACCCCTTGATTTTTTTTTGGGGAGGTCTTGAAGGAGATGCTAGTTCGGGGCTTAATAATGAAATCTGGGGGTATGGGGAAGATCAACGACTGGGATTGTGGTGTTGTACCCAAGAGAAGGATAGTGAGTTTTTTGGGGGGCGTATTGCTAACGTTTTTGTTCTGACTAAAAATTTTTCGGGGTTTTCGAACGGTGAATGATGTCACATACTAGAGGGTGGGGTATGGTGTTTTCCCCGGGGGGGAGTATGCGGGGGGGGGATAAAGAATTAGGAGGGGGAAAAGGGGCAAAAGGGGGGGGGAAAAAGGGTGGGGGAAAAAAACTTAGACGGGGCAAAGGGGGTATTGCAGGGGAAAACTTTGAAGGGGGGTTTTTGGGGTGAAATAGTGGGATGGGGGAACATTTAGCGGGGTTCAGGTGCGAGTGGGGAAAAGGGCGGGGGGGGGGAAAGGGGATGGAGTCCTGGCAGGTTTTAGGACCCCCTTTTTGGGTTTGGGGGTTAGGGGCCGGGAAAAGGGGGAGACAGTGATTGGGCACCAGGGGTCAGGGGTTTTTTATGAACTCCATTTTGGGAGGAAGGAGGAGGGGGTTAGTGTTTAAAAGGGTGATAGAAGTTTTTTTGGGGGCTTTTGGATGAGGGTTTTTGGGAAAAACCATTTATTGGGGGTGGGTCTTGGGTAGGGGGAAGTTGGGGCATGGTATGGGGGGGTCACGTAAATAGACTTAAAATTTGTGGGAACCTTTTCAAAAATTTGGGGGGCACGTGAAATTAACCCCCTACGGGGGTTTTTGGGAAAGGGGGTTTTTTTTAGGGTGGGGGTTGGAGGGGGGGATTTTAATTATTAAATTTGGGGGGTTTTTTAAAACGGGGATGCCTTCATTGGGGCCTTTTATCCCTCATGGGGAGGGATGATTTCGGCTCGGGATCTTTTGGGGGCATTTGGGGTTTTTGGGAACACTGGGAAAAAAAAATTATACAAGGGGGGATTGGGGGGGGGTTGATACCTTTTTGGGGGGGGGTTCAGGGGCTTTTTTCAGGAATTTGTGGTAAAGGGGGGGGGGGGGGCCCAAAAAGGGGATAGGGTAATGAGGGGGAAAGGGGGTGGGTGGGGGGGGGAAATGCTGAGATGTGAGGGGAATTTAGTTTTGTTAGTGGCGCGTGACCGGGGGGGATTAAGGGGTTTTTTTAAACTTTGGGTAGGGAGGGATGGAAGAGGGGGGAGAAAGGGGGGAAAATTTCCCCAAAGTACGTTAAAGGTGTGGTTTTTTTTTTTGGTTCTTGCCCCTCAGGGTCGTGAACTGGGTTTCGGTTTTTTCTGGCATCTTTGGGCCCCAAAACCTCTTTTTGTAATGGTTTTGGGGGGGGCAGCTGACAGATGTGGGGGGGGCCGCAGCGTATCATGCGGTTTTTTGGGGGCCTGGGAAGGGTTAGGGGAAAGGTTTTCCTTTTTGATGGTGGGGGAGGGGGTGAGACCCTTTGGGGGGTTTGTTTGATGGGGGGTTGACAGCGACTTTTACGGGGGCAAACTTGTTTTGTTTTTTGCATGTGTCGGGGGGAGAGGGAGGAGGGGTGAGGTAAAAGGGCCGGGGGTTTTTTTTTAAAAAAAAAGGGTGTGAAATCAGTGTTTGTTGGGAGGGCTGGCAGGGCCCCGGGGAAAGGGGACCCCCCCCCACAGGGGGTTTTTTTTTGGGGGGGGTGGGGGTGGGGGAAAATTTTAAGGGGGGTTTCCCCCAAATTTTGTGTGTGTGTGTGTGTGGGTGTTGGAGGGTGGTGTTGGTGGTGGGGGATCTTGGGGGGGGTTGGGGGGGAGGGGAGGTGTGGGGGGGAATGGGTTGGGGAGAGGGCATCGGGTTTTTTTATTTTTGCCCTTTTTTTATGCAGGGGTAGGGGGGGGGTTTTTTTATTTTTACGGGGGGGAAGGTATTGCTTTTTTTTTGGGACTTTGGGAGGGGGGTTTTTTTTTTCATGGTATGATTGGGGTTTCCCCCTCTGCTTCATTTAAAGGAGGTTAGGGTGGGGTTTGGAGGGGTTTTTAAAAAGTTTAAATTTTTGGAAAAAAGGGTTTAAATTTTAATCTGGGGGGAAAGCTGGGGGTGGCTATTGGCCTCATGTTTAATAATGTTTAAAAGGTTTTTTTTTTCCCCCTTTGGGGGAACTTTTTTTTTTTTTGGGGTTTTGAAATTAGTCTCACTGTATTTTTTTGTATATCCTTATACAAAAGTAATTTTTTTGTGTCGTTTTTTAAAGGTTAACGATAAAAAATTTTTTTGAGGTCCTTGTTCCATTCTTTTTGTTAAACAGTATCGCTACCGCCCCCACAGGGGGGTTTTTTTTATTGAAATTTGTAATCTGTATAATTTTCAAGGTTTTTTTTCATTTTTTTTAAATATTAAAAAAAATAACTAGGGGGGGGGGGGGGTTTGGGTAGATTTGTTTTTACTTAGTTTAAAAGTTTTAATGGTGGGGAAAAGTCGATGATCACTTGTATTTTGTCAGTTACATAGTGATTTATGTATTTTTTGTATAAGGTCTTTGTCATAAAAACATTGTATTTTTGGGAGAAGATTGGGTGTTATATATTGTTAAAAGGGGATGTCATGGGACATTATTTTTTGCATGTTTGGGATCCTTTTTTGAAAACTGTATGGTTCTTAAAAAAATAAAAAAAAAAAATTAATCAAATTTGAATGTCCCCCATTCCATTGGCTCTATTTGCCCCCTTTCCCGGGTTTAAAATTTCCCCCTCATTTAAAATAAAAAAATTTTAAACCCCATCAATCTTTTGGCTGGGGAATTATGAAACAGGGAACGTTTCTTGGGTTAAGGTTGTGTGTTCAAATTTTGTTGGTTTTTTAGCAAAAAGGGGGAAAATGCATCTTCTGGGTCAGCTTTAACCATTTATGTGATGTTTTTTCCCCCAAAATTTTAAAATTTGATGTTGGGTTGGGAAAAATTTTGAGCCAGATTTTTAATAAAATTTGGGGTTTTTTTGGGAAAAATTGGGGAAAAAGTCTTTTTGGCCAAAATAATCAGGGGCTTTATTTAGTTATCCTATGAAAATTTAAAATTAATGATATTTTATGTGTCTAACGTCCCCAAAGACCATTTTTAAAAAACTGCATTTAATGTACACTAATTTTTCATCAATCTTACCTACTTATTTATGCAATTACTGATTTACTTTCAGAAAAGCTGGTCAATCTTACTTAAGAAAATTTGGGGAGAATTTGCCGTATTGGGAAAATTTTTTTTAAAAACTTTTAAAAAAATTTAAATATTGTTTTCCTTGCTATAATTCATGAGTTTCGTTATCTGATTATCTTCATTCGTTCCATGTTGATAATTGACATTCATCTTTTTAGCGACTTCAAGCTTTAAAATATTGGGAAATTTTTGGGTTTTTGGGGTCTTTGGTTTCTTTGTTCTGAATTAGTTTTATCTGTATTTTCCCATTTACCGTTTACATTGATAAATTTTTAATATTAGCCCAAAAATGATTTATAAATTATTTTCTGGGTTTACTTCAAATTTTCCCAAATAATTTTTAAACTTATCAACTTATGTCTCCTCTGCACTAATACAATTGGGTTTTGGGGACATTTGGGAAAAGGGGACGGGGGTTGGGGAAAAAGGGGGTACCTTTTTGGATCATTGAGTCACAGGATATTACTGTAAAGAAATCCGTGGAAAAAAGGGGCCTTTTGGGGGTTTATAGCGATCATGTTAGATCCCCAAAAAAAAGAAGGATACATCCGTTTCCCCATCAAAAATCCTCACTAGCATCATACTTCCTTTTTTAGAGAAAATATGCTTAAATGTATTTAAAATAAAAGGGTTTAATGGACGATTTATAAGGGGTAAAAAAACCTTTCCCTTAAAAAAAAATTACTTTATTATGCATTTTTCTGTAAGAATACTGATGTCTAAAAGGGGGGAAACACAGGATAATACTGGGAGACATGATTTAAATTAATAAAAAAAAAAATAAGAGATTGCGGGCATTGTTACTATGTATTTAAAAAACTATTAATCTGAATGTTAGATCTGGGCAGCATTTTGAAGGGGTAAAAAATGATAAAGTTTTAAAGAAAATCGTGTAGCCCACACTCTTTAAAAAAAATAAACCCGCCCAAAAGAAAAAATCGGCGGTTATATATAAAAGGTATATCTGTTATATATCGAAAACCCCCCTTTTTTTATAATGAAATTAATTTCTGGTTGTCTCATAAGAAATGCAAAAAAATGACTCTCCCTAAAAGTATACAGGTTTTAAACCAAGAAAACCGGGAAAAATAAACGGAAAAGGTTTATTTAAAAAATGGAATAGAGTTCTTTAAAAATTAAAATATTCAAAGTTTATGACATAATAATTTTGACTGGTTTCACAGCAGGGTTATAAATCGGAAAGAAAATATTACAGGGCTAAAATGTATACAGACTGTAAGTAGAAGTTGATGATATTTACTTTTAACGTAAGGGCCAAAAATAGGAAAAAAAGGGGTAATCCTGGGGAAAAATTTGGGGGCCCTTTGGGGCGACACGGGCGTGGATGACCTGCGAGCCTTGTGGACACCTGCGAGCCTTGTGGATGACCTGAGAGCCTTGTGGATGACCTGCGGGTCTTGTGGATGACCTGCGGGCCTTTTGGACGACCTGAGGCCTTGTGGATGACCTGCGGGTCTTGTGGATGACCTGCGAGCCTGTGGATGACCTGGGCCTTGTGGCGACCTGAGCCTTGTGGATGACCTGCGGGCATTGTGGACGACCGAGAGCCTTTGTGGATGACCTGCGGGCTTGTGGATGACCTCGAGCCTTGTGGATGACCTGCGGGCCTTGTGGACGACCACGAGCCTTGTGGATGACCTGCGGGCCTTGTGGACAACCTGCGAGCCTTGTGGATGACCTGCAAGCCTTGTGGATGACCTGCGAGCCTTGTGGATGACCTGTGAGCCTTGTGGATGACCTGCGAGCCTTGTGGATGACCTGCGGGCCTTGTGGACGACCTGCGAGCCATGTGGATGACCTGCGGGCCTTGTGGACGACCTGAGAGCCTTGTGGATGACCTGCGGGTCTTGTGGATGACCTGCGAGCCTTGTGGATGACCTGCGGGCCTTGTGGACGACCTACGAGCCTTGTGGATGACCTGCGGGCCTTGTGGACGACCTGAGAGCCTTGTGGATGACCTGCGGGTCTTGTGGATGACCTGCGAGCCTTGTGGATGACCTGCGGGCCTTGTGGACGACCTACGAGCCTTGTGGATGACCTGCGGGCCTTGTGGACAACCTGCGAGCCTTGTGGATGACCTGCAAGCCTTGTGGATGACCTGCGAGCCTTGTGGATGACCTGCGGGCCTTGTGGATGACCTGCGAGCCTTGTGGATGACCTACGAGCCTTGTGGACGACCTGCGAGCCTTGTGGATGACCTGTGAGCCTTGTGGACGACCTGCGAGCCTTGTGGATGACCAGCGAGCCTTGTGGATGACCTGCGAGCCTTGTGGATGACCTGCTAGCCTTGTGGATGACCTGCGAGCCTTGTGGACGACCTGCGAGCCTTGTGGATGACCTGCGAGCCTTGTGGATGACCTGCGAGCCTTGTGGACGACCTGCGAGCCTTGTGGATGACCTGAGAGCCTTGTGGAAGACCTGCGAGCATTGTGGAAGACCTGCGAGCATTGTGGATGACCTGCGAGCCTTGTGGAGGACCTGCGAGCCTTGTGGATGACCTGCGAGCCTTGTGGACGACCTGCGAGCCTTGTGGATGACCTGCGAGCTTTGTGGATGACCTGCGAGCATTGTGGACGACGTGCGACCCTTGTGGATGACCTGCGAGCCTTGTGGATGACCTGCGAGCATTGTGGACGAACTGCGAGCCTTGATGATGCCCTGCGAGCCTTGTGGACGACCTGCGAGGATTGTGGACGACCTGCGAGCCTTGTGGATGACTTGCGGACCTTGTGGACGACTTGCGAGCCTTGTGGATGGCCTGCAAGCATTGTGGATGACCTGCGAGCCTTGTGAATGACCTGAGAGCCTTGTGAACGACCTGCGAGCCTTGTGAATGATCTGCGAGCATTGTGGACGACCTGCGAGCCTTGTGGATGACCTGCGAGAATTGTGGACGACCTGCGAGCCTTGTGGATGACCTGCGAGCATTGTGGACGACCTTCGAGCCTTGTGGTCGACCTGCGAGCCTTGTGGATGACCTGCGGGCCTTGTGGTCGACCTGCGAGTCTTTTGGACGACCTGCGAGCCTTGTGGATGACCTGCGAGCCTTGTGGACGACCTGCGAGCCTTGTGGACGACCTGCGAGCATTGTGGACGACCTGCGAGCATTGTGGACGACCTTCGAGCCTTGTGGACGACCTTCGAGCCTTGTGGACGACCTTCGAGCCTTGTGGACGACCTGCGAGCCTTGTGGACGACCTTCGAGCCTTGTGGACGACCTGCGAGCCTTGTTTAGAATCTGCGAGTCTTGTGGATATATATATATATATATATATATATATATATATATATATATATATATATATATATATATATATATATATATATATATATATATATGTATGTATATATATATATGAATAAGAACACTGAGACCAGCCGAGGATTCGAACCCGTCATTTTGGCCCACCCCGTGGTGAGCGAAAATCACACATGACGCTCTAACCCACATGGGTTTGAATCCTTGGCTAGTTGCAGTCGGCCGTCTCCCACCGAGGCAGGGTGACCCAAAAAGAAAGAAAATCCCAAAAAAGAAAATACTTTCATCATCATTCAACACTTTCACCCCACTCATACATAATCACTGTCTTTGCAGAGGAGCTCAGATACGACAGCTGAGAATTGTCCCTCCCAGCTGTCACTATCCCAGACCCCTCCTTTAAAGTGCAGGCATTGTACTTCCCATTTCCAGGACTCAAGTCCGGCTAAACCAATAACCGATTTCCCTGAATCCCTTCACTAAATATTACCCTGCTTACACTCCAACAGCTCGTCAGGTCCCAAAAACCATTCGTCTCCATTCACTCCTATCTAACACGCTCACACACGCTTGCTGGAAGTCCAAGCCCCTCGCCCACAAAACCTCCTTTACCTCTTCCCTCCAACCTTTTCGAAGACGACCCCTACTCCTCCTTCCTTCCCCTACAGATTTATACGCTCTCCAAGTCATTCTACTTTGATCCATTCTCTCTAAATGACCAAACCACCTCAACAACACCTCTTCAACCCTCTGATTAATACATTTAGTAACTCCACACCTCCTCCTAATATCAACACTCCGAATTCTCTGCATAATATTTACACCACACATTGCCCTTAGACAGGACATCTCCACTGCCTCCAGCCGCCTAATCGCTGCAGCATTTGCAACCCATGCTTCACACCCATATAAGAGTGTTGGTACGACTATACTTTCGTACATTCCCTCCTTTGCCCCCATGGATAAGGTTTTTTGTCTCCACAGATACCTCAACGCACCACTCACCTTTTTTTCTTCATCAATTCTGTGGTTAACCTCATCCTTCATAAACCCATCCACTGACAAATCAACTCCCAAATATCTGAAAACATTCACTTCTTCCATAATCCCTCTCTCCAATGTGATATCCAATTTTTCTTTATCTAAATCGTTTGATACCCTCATCACCTTACTCTTATCTTTGTTCACTTTCAACTTTCTACCTTTACACACCCTCCCACACTCGTCCACTAACCTTTGCAACTTTTCTTTAGAATCTCCCATAAGCACAGTATCATCAATAAAAAGTAACTGCGTCAACTCCCATTTTGTACTTGATTTCCCATAATTTAATCCCACTCCTCTCCCCAACACCCTTACATTTACTTCTTTTGAAACCCCATCTATAAATATATTAAACAACCATGGTGACATCACACATCCCTGTTTAAGACCTACTTTTACCGGGAAGTAATCTCCCTCTCTCCTACACACCCTAACCTGAGCCTCACTATCTTCATAAAAACCCTTTACAGCATTCAGTAACTTACTACCTATTCCATACACTTGCAACATCTGCCACATTGCTACCCTATCCACTCTATCATATGCTTTTTCTAAATCCATAAATGCAATGAAAACTTCCCTACCTTTATCTAAATACTGTTCACATATATGCTTCAATGTAAACACTTGATCTACACATCCCCTACCCTCTCTAAAACCTCCAACATAATATCTCCCCCTCTTTTAACATTTCTGTCATGATCCCGTCAGTTCCTGCTGCTTTACCCCCTTTCTTTCTAGGTAATGCCTCACGCACCTCCCCCACACTCACATTCTGCTCTTCCTCACTCTTAAAAGATGTTATACCTCCCTGACCAGTGCATGAAATTACCGCCTCTCTTCATCGACATTTAAAAGTTCCCCATCTACTAATTCCCCTTCTCTGTTTTTAACTGACAGTGACTCTCCCACTCTTTCATCTGCTCTCCTTTTGCACTCTCTCACCACTCTCTTCACCTTTCTTTTACTTTCCATATACTATGCTCTTCTTACAACACTTCTGTTTTGTAAAAACCTCTCATAAGCTACCTTTTTCTCTTTTATCACACCCTTTACTTCATCATCCCACCAATCATTCCTCTTTCCTCCTGCACCCACCCTCCTATACCTACAAACTTCTGCCCCACATTGTAATACTGCCTTTTTAGAACAATCCCAACCCTCTTCTATATATATATATATATATATATATATATATATATATATATATATATGATGCCGGGAGCAATGGGCTAGAAACCCCTTCTCCTGTACAAATCTACTAAAAACGAGAAGAAGAAAAACTTTATAAAATTGGGTTGTCTGAATGTGCGTGGATGTAGTGCGGATGATAAGAAAGAGATGATTGCCGATGTTATGAATGAAAAGAAGTTGGATGTCCTGGCCCTAAGCGAAACAAAGCTGAAGGGGGTAGGCGAGTTTCAGTGGGGAGAAATAAATGGGATTAAGTCAGGAGTATCTGAGAGAGTTAGAGCTAAGGAAGGGGTAGCAATAATGTTGAAGGATCAGTTATGGAAGGAAAAGAGGGAATATAAATGTGTAAATTCAAGGATTATGTGGATTAAAATAAGGGTCGGATGCGAAAAGTGGGTCATAATAAGCGTGTATGCACCTGGAGAAGAGAGGAGTGTAGAGGAGGAGAGAGATTTTGGGAGATGTTAAGCGAATGTATAGGAACTTTTGAACCAAATGAGAGAGTAATTGTGGTAGGGGACCTAAATGCTAAAGTGGGAGAAACATGCAGAGAGGGTGTAGTAGGTAAGTTTGGGGTGCCAGGTGTAAATGATAATGGGAGCCCTTTGATTGAACTTTGTATAGAAAGGGTTTAGTTATAGGTAATACATATTTTAAGAAAAGAGGATAAATAAGTATACAAGATATGATGTAGGGCGTAATGACAGTAGTTTGTTGGACTATGTATTGGTAGATAAAAGACTGTTGAGTAGACTTCAGGATGTACATGTTTATAGAGGGGCTACAGATATATCAGATCACTTTTTAGTTATAGCTACAGTGGGAGTAAAAGGTAGATGGGATACAAGGAAAATAGAATCAGTAAGTAAAAGAGAGGTGAAGGTTTATAAACTAAAAGAGGAGGCAGTTAGGGTAAGATATAAACAACTATTGGAGGATAGATGGGCTAGTGAGAGTGTAGGCAATGGGGTCGAAAATGTATGGGGTAGATTTAAAAATGTAGTGTTAGAGTGTTCAGCAGAAGTTTGTGGTTACAGGCGAGTGGGTGCGGAGGGAAGAGGAGCGATTGGTGGAATGATGATGTAAAGAGAGTAGTAAGGGAGAAAAAGTTAGCATATGAGAGGTTTTTACAAAGTAGAAGTGATGCAAGGAGGGAAGAGTATATGGAGAGAAAAGAGAGGTTAAAAGAGTGGTGAAGCAATGTAAAAAGAGAGCAGATGAGAGAGTGGGTGAGATGTTATCAGCAAATTTTGTTGAAAATAAGAAAAAGTTTTGGAATGAGATTAATAAGTTGAGGAAGCCTAGAGAACAAATGGATTTGACAGTTAAAAATAGGAGAGGAGAGTTATTAAATGGAGAGTTAGAGGTATCGGAAGATGGAGAGAATATTTTGAGGATTTGTTAAATGTTGATGAAGACAGGGAAGCTGTGATTTCGTGTGTAGGGCAAGGAGGAATAACATCTTGTAGGAGTGTGGAAGAGCCAGTTGTGGGTGTAGGGAAGTTCGTGAGGCAGTGGGTAGAATGAAAGGGGTAAGGCAGCTGGGATTGATGGGATAAAGATAGAAATGTTAAAAGCAGGTGGGGATATAATTTTGGAGTGGTTGGTGCTATTATTTAATAAATGTATGGAAGAGGGTAAGGTACCTAGGGATTGGCAGAGAGCGTGTATTGTTCCTTTGTATAAAGGCAAAGGGGACAAAAGAGAGTGCAAAAATTATAGGGAATAAGTCTGTTGAGTGTACCTGGTAAAGTGTATGGTAGAGTTATTATTGAAAGAATTAAGAGTAAAACAGAAAGCAGGATAGCAGATGAACAAGGGGCTTTAGGAAAGGTAGGGGTGTGTAGACCAAGTGTTTACAGTGAAACATATAGGTGAACAGTATTTGGATAAGGGTAAAGATGTTTTTGTGGCATTTATGGATTTGGAAAAGGCGTATGATAGGGTAGATAGGGGGCAATGTGGCAGATGTTGCAGGTGTATGGAATAGGAGGAAGGTTACTGAAAGCAGTGAAGAGTTTTTATGAGGATAGTGAGGCTCAGGTTAGAGTGTGTAGGAGGGAAGGGACTATTTCCCAGTAAAAGTGGGCCTTAGACAAGGATGTGTGATGTCACCGTGGTTGTTCAATATATTTATAGATGGGGTTGTAAGAGAAGTGAATGCGAGGGTCTTGGCAAGAGGTGTTGGGCTAAAAGATAAAGAAGCAAATACAAAGTGGGAGTTGTCACAGTTGCTTTTTGCTGATGACACTGTGCTTTTGGGAGATTCTGAAGAGAAGTTGCAGAGGTTGGTGGATGAATTTGGTAGGTGTGTAAAAGAAGAAAATTGAAAGTGAATATAGGAAAGAGTAAGGTGATGAGGATAACAAAAAGAATAGGTGACGAAAGATTGGATATCAGATTGGAGGGAGAGAGTATGGAGGAGGTGAATGTATTCAGATATTTGGGAGTGGACATGTCGGCGGATGGGTCTATGAAGGATGAGGTGAATCATAGAATTGATGAGGGGAAAAGGGTGAGTGGAGCACTTCGGAGTCTGTGGAGACAAAGAACCTTGTCCATGGAAGTAAAGAGGGAATGTATGAGAGTATAGTTATACCGACGCTCTTATATGGGTGTGAAGCATGGGTGATGAATGTTGCAACGAGGAGAAGGCTGGAGGCAGTGGAGATGTCATGTCTGAGGTCAATGTGTGGTGTGAATATAATGCAGAGAATTCGGAGTTTGGAAATTAGGAGGAGGTGCGGGATTACCAAAACGATTGTCCAGAGAGCTGAGGAGGGGTTGTTGAGGTGGTTTGGACATGTAGAGAGAATGGAACGAGACAGAGTGACTTCGAGAGTGTATAAATCTGTAGTGGAGGGAAGGCGGGGTAGGGGTCGGCCTAGGAAAGGTTGGAGGGAGGGGGTAAAGGAAGTTTTGTGTGCGAGGGGCTTGGACTTCCAGCAAGCATGTGTGAGCGTATTTGATAGGAGTGAATGGAGGCATATGGTTTTAATACTTGACGTGCTGTTGGAGTGTGAGCAAAGTAACATTTATGAAGGGATTCAGGAAACCGGCAGGCCGGACTTGAGTTCTGGAGATGGGAAGTACAGTGCCGGCACTCTAAAGGAGGGGTGTTAATGTTGCAGTTTTATAACTGTAGTGTAAAGCACCCTTCTGGCAAGACAGTGATGGAGTGAATGATGATGAAAGTTTTTCTTTTTCGGGCCACCCTGCCTTGGTGGGAATCGGCCGATGTGTTAATAAAAAAAAAAAAAAAAAAATATATATATATATATATATATATGCGTTATGGCTAAATTCCTTGGTAATTGAGAGTAGGTATACAATATCTCTCAACTAGAGCCCGTTTGAAAAACCTACTGCCATTTTCGAATACAGCAACCCCGAAATAACCTAAATACTTTCAAATATTTTTGGGAAGAAATTTTGTTGTTGTTTGACCAGTGTAATAATAATAATAATAATAATAATAATAATAATAATAATAATAATAATAGTAATAATAATTATAACATTTATAAGAATAATAAATAATATAATAATTCTGAAAACGTTTCGTGAGACTGGGTTTTCCCCCAGAATCCTTGTTGTTGGTGAGGTTGGAAGAGCCAGATACTCTTGAGTCTGGTATTGTGAAATACCAGATTTTCTGAGATAAGTTTTTGTAACTGGTGTTTGTGTGCCAGGTTTAACTATTCTATATTTTTTTTTAATTATATGAGTTATTTTGTTTGTGTTTTATTTCCGTCACTACATAACTGCTAATATCATTTATAAATAATGGTGATGTTGCTGCTGCTGATGATGTTGCTGCTGCTGCTGATGATGATGATAATAATAATAATAATAATAATAATAATAATAATAATAATAATAATAATATGATGATGATGATGATGATGATGATGATGGTGATGGTGATGGTGATGATGATGATGATTATGATGATGATGCATCATCATCATCATCATCATCATCATCATCATCATCATCATCATCATCATCATCATCATCATCATCATCATCATCATAATATTATTATGATTATTATGATTATTTTAATAATAATAATAATCATAATAACAACTGGGTATTTATAGGCTGTACTATGAGAAAGAATAAAACTGCTGCTAGTATATAACGAGAGTTAGTTGCCTTATACATGGAGGTAAACGAGAGCTGACTCAGCGAGGCTGGTCACGGAGGGTATTGTAACATATCTGGTTTTGTGGGAGCCAGTGTAAAGTTCTGAAAATATTCCTGGTGTGTTTCCCTGTGTTCGCTTAATGTGTTCCGAGTAGGTGATACTCTGTGATCGGTTAATATGTTCAGTGTAGGTGATAGCATATGTTCGGTTAATGTGTACTGAGTAGGTGATATCCTGTGTTCGGTTAATGTGTAGTGAGTAGGTGACACCCTGAGATCCGGTTAATGTGTACATAGTAGTTGAGGTCCAGCTTCACTCGTAGGTTACCTGTAGTCGCTTCTGGAGGTCACCGCCCCAGTGCGGTCCCAGACAAGGCCTCCTGGTTGCTGGCCTGATCGATTAGGCTGTTGGTGCCCGCCACCCGCAGTCCGACATATGCACTACAGCCCAGCTGATCCCCACTAGTTTGAGCAATTTTTCGAGTTCCCTCTTAAAGACAGCAAAGGGAGTATTCATTATCCCCCTTATACATGTAGGGAAAGTACTAAAAAGTCGAGGTCCTTTTACACTTATAAAGGTGTATCTAAGTGTATCCTGCACCGTCTGCCAAACCTCTTATGGTCAAACGTATTAAGTTGCTTGATCAGAAATGGAATTATCCATCCAGAATCTTGCAGGGGTAGGTTACCAAGTGTCTTTCGTGCCTATGTATAATGAGTACAGTCCGAGAGATTTCAAGGCTCATAGAGCGCCTAGGGAATGGGAGGTAATCAAGATTGATCAGAGAAATGGAAGATGAGTGCTAATTCCTCTAACCACAAATCCTTCACTAGCATTAAGACAACTTCTCTTGAAGAAAATTCTTACTTATACCTCCAAAAAATCTGTCACTTTACATTTACATCTTCACAACATTCTTTGCAAGTTGTATTAACCTTCAGTTTGTACTGCTGAAAATAGTAAAGATATACTTTGCTGAACAAGTATTATTACAGAATATTATCAATTCATGTCACCATAAATCTCGACATAGAAAAATGTGCTTCACTTCCAATCAGACTAGAAAGCGGAAGTGCCTGAAGGCATCACAGATACCTTATCATGGATTCCTGTCTTCATAATTAGTGTTCAGCGAACCTATAATGGTGAGTCTCTCCCGAACAAATCAAAGACAATGTTGGGGTTAGTGACCCATTGTTCATTAATGTAGTCAGGATTTGGAATGCTCTAACAGGCTCCTCAACTACGCCAGTTTCTTCTAATAACCACAAAGTCTAACTGATGTTTGGCAGAAAGCGGAAACAGAATACACTAGGCAATGTATCAGCCAGCCCTAAGTTACATCTAACCGCCGTCAACAACTCATGTGACATAAGAAATTACGTTGCTTTAGTGAATAGTACACATACAAAACAATGAAATTATATGTAATTATATGTAAAAGAGCCGAATACGCTCATTATCAACTTAAACTACGCTACGTCCAGAAAGGTTGTATGTAGTGTTCAAAACAATCTCTTCATGCATTCCTAAACACTGTCTTCAGATAACCTCAGTGTCAACTATTATGACTGTTCATTGGTTATACATGAATCTTCCTTAGTGATCCGATTATTCCTTATGATCTAATATTCTGACTATTCATGAATTTTCCGATTATTCCTCATCATCCCCTAACCGCCTAACCCTGATGGGTTGTAATCCCCTAAAGCTAGTTGTATTCACTGATTGCAGTCATTTAACCTTGTGTACCTGTGCCCGTACCGTTGTACCCTTATGCAGCTGTACCTAATTGGGCTTAGTACTATTGGTTATATATTATAACGATGGGCAGGATGCGCTCACAGGTAGGCAAAACATGCAGGATAGGTGCAGGGAACGCTGGTCTGATGTCACCAAATCCTCACAAGGCCCCGTGACAAGGAGCAATTTTGTGATTTTGTATAGCACTCTTGCTTAAGGTTGAGCAGAATAGACTCCATTAAATAGCTATCTAGTTTGTACATAACATAACTTGAATTATATATGGCTATCATGTTTCCAGAGCGAGGGTGCAATTTTGTTTCTTTCCATGATGTAAGAGAGAGAGAGAGAGAGAGAGAGAAAGAGTCTAGTAGCATTCAACTCCAGCAAATGCATAATTATGAAACTGGGGATGGGCAAAGAAACCTAGAACATAGTACAGGCTTGGGGTACAAAGGCTGAAAATCTCTCTCAGAGACAACAACCTCGGACCCCTACATAACAGCGTTTTTGCAGTTGATGTGCTAAGAAACACAACTGCATAAGCACTGCAGCAAATGCGTGTCTGTCTATCTAAGATTGGCTTTCAGGCACTTTAAAAGGAAGTTATTCGCGCCTCTGTATACGACGTGTGTCAAGCATGTATTAGACTATGCAACACCAGTATGAAACCCACTCCTGATCAAGCAGGTCGAGAAACTGGAGAAAGTGCAAAGGTTGGCAGCAAGACTAATCCTAGTGCTAAATGATATGTGCTTTGAGGAGAGATTAAGAGAGCTGAACCTAGTGACATTAAAAGGAAAATACTAGGAGTGATATGATAACAGCGTGCAAAATAGGTAGATGAATTGATTGGGTGGACTGGGACAGATTGCATGAGAGACACGAAATGTCACGAGTCACGGGAATGTCAGGAAGCATATTCAGCCTTAAGGTGGTCAAAAAGGTAAATGACCCAGACAGTAGAATGGTAGAGGCAGGATTAATATATAGATTTAAGAAGAGGTACGATAAGCCCTCGAAACCAGGAAAGGATAAATTAACCCAGAACACACAAATCACATCACTCCTCCCCCCACACACTCTCTCCAACATGATAGGGACACAACCAGAGAGAGGACGTCGTATTCACTTTGAACAGCTCAGACACAGAGCTAACGAAACGCCCCTCGGCACTAGTGATCACGTGGTTATGAGATTCGAATAGACAGTAGAGTTAACAATAAAGAGTGAAGCAGCACGAGACGGACGGGAGAAACCAAACTTCAAAAAATGGGACCACACACATATGAGGCAATTCCTGCATGAGGTGCATTTGCAAAGAGAGTTAGAGAAGACAGTAAACGAAATGATGGAACATGTGATCACAAAGTGCAAGGAGGCAGAGAAGAAGTTCGTGTCAAGGGGTAACACAAACAATGGGAAGACAAGAGTGAGCCCATGGTTTATCCGGAGGTATGGAGAGGACAAAGCCAACTGTACTAGAGCATGGAAAAAGTATAGAAGGCAATGGACTCGGGAAAACAGGAAGATGAGCCGAAGAGCCAAAAATGAATATGTATGGATAAGGAGAGAGGCCCAGTGGCAATACGAGAATGACTTAACATTAAAAGCCAAATCCAAAGTTGTTATACAGTCACATCAGTAGGAAAACAACACTCAATGACCAGGTAATCAGGCTGAGGAAGGAAGAAGGAGAACTCACAGGGAGTGACCAGGAATACCTGAATACCTCCCAGAATCTGGAGCTCAGCTCAAGATTCAGGGAGGTATTCATAGTGGATACAGAAAGCCTTCCAGCAAACCAAGGGAGTAGGGTGCACCAGCAAGAGCTGGACACACTGCTCACAACCGAGGGAGAGGTGAATAAACTGCTAGGTGAACTAGATACCTCAAAGGCGGTGGGCCCAGATTACATCTCTCTGTAGGTATTGATAGAGGGAGCATCACAAACCTAATGAGCTTCTATGATAAGGTAAAAGACGTAAGACAGGAGAGAAAGAGGGATGGGCAGATTGGAACTTCTTGGACCGTAAGAAAGCTTTCGATAAAATACCACACAAGAGACTGGTTGAAAAGTTAGAGGAGCAGGCAGGAATAGAAGGGAATACCTGACAGGTAAAAACCAACGTGTGCTGGTATGTGACGAGGTGTCAGGGTGGGTGCATGTGTCGAGTGGGGTTCCACAAGGGTCAGTCCTAGGTCCTGTGATGCTTCTTGAATATGTGAATAACATGACAGAAGGATTAGATTCAGAAGTGTTCATTTTCGCAGACAAATGGACGAGAATCAGATAAGCCTACTAGGAGTTCTGGACAGGCTGCAAGCTTGGTCAGATAAATGGCTCCTGGAGTTTAACCCCAGCAAGTGCAAAGTCATAAAGTTTGAGGAAAGACAAAGAAGATCGCAAACGGAGTACAGCCTAGGAGGTCAAAGGCTGCAAAACTCACTCATGGAAAAGGATCTTGGGGTGAACATCATACCGAGCACATGTCCTGAGCCGCACATTAACCAAATAACCACTGCAGCATATTGGCGCCTGGCAAATCGAAGAATAACGTTTCGACATCTAAGTAAGAAGTCAATCAAGACACTGTACACTGTGTACGTCAGGCTTATATTGGAGTATGCAGCACCAGTATGGAACCCACACTTGGTCAAACAAGTCAAGAAATTAGAGAAATTGCAAAGGTTTGCAACAAGACTAGTCCCAGAGCTAAAGAACATTCTATGCGAGACGTTTAGGGAAATCAACCTGACGGCATTGGAGGACAAGAAGGATGGGGGAAGGGGGGACATGATTAAGACATATAAAATACTGAGCGGAATTGACAAGGTTGAAAGAGACAGAATATTTCAGAGATGTGACACAGCAGCAAGGGGTCACAGCTGGACGTTGATAACTCAAATGAGTCACAGGGACGTTAGGAAGTATTTCTTCAGTCATAGAGTTGTCAGGAAGTGCAACAGTCTAGAGAGTGATGTAGTGGAGGCAGGTTCCTCACATAGCTTTAAGAAGAGGCATGCTAAAGCTCATGGATAAGGGAGAGAGAGGACCTAGTAGTTGCCAGCGAAGAGGCGGGGCGAGGAGCTATGACTCGACCCCTGCAACGACAAATAAGTGAGTACAAATATGTAAGTACTCCACCTGCTTAAATAGTCTCGTTTCAGGTTTGTAAAAGTGTAGTCAGTGATCCAGCCGATAAGAGAGTTGCATATTAATTTTGATGAAGTCGTTGCCGATGTAATGGAGCAACGAATTCGTATAATAACACAGCTTATATCAGCAATAACCTCAGAGCCTTTACATTCTATGCAAACTTCAAACTATCGAGAAAAGGTAAAAACAAATGAGAGTGTCGAGTCTGATACACCTGCACAATGAGGGTTATATTTTAACATGATACACGTCTTTATGTAACAACTGAGTTGAGTGTACTTGTTCATAACATGTGTGTTAGAGTAGCTTCCATGGCTTCAGTGTCAGGCAGTTCAAAACATAAATATTAAAGCGTTATGGCTTCAGCACAGCATCAAAGTCGAATTGATAGTGACTCGTCTCACGTAGGATCGATGTGCGTTGCCTGAACCAACTGTTGAAAACCTCAAATGTTTTGTTGTTCTGGTCCTTCTCTTCATTATTCCTCCATTATATTCCCTCCAATAGTAGGGTTGCTGCCTTCTTCCACTGACCTTCCCTCTAATGTTACGGTTTCTGCCTTCTTCCACTGACCTTCCCTCTAATGCTACGGTTTCTGCCTTCTTTCATTGACCTTCCCTTTAACGGCAGGGTTGCTGCTTTCTTCATCTGACCTTCTCTCCAATGTCATAGTTGCTGCCTTCTTCCACTGACCTTCCCTACTATATCAGGGTTGCTGCCTTCATTCACTGACCTTCTCTCGAATGTTAAAGTTCCTTCCTTCTTTTGCTGAACTTCCTTTAAGTGTAAAGGCTTCTCTCACTGTCCATCCTTACAATGGTAGAGTTGCTGCTTACTTTCACTGACCTTCCGCCCAGTGTGAGGGATGCTGCCGCCTTCACATACATGTTCGCGATACCAAGTTAAGCCTCTGATCTCTTCCCTCTGTTGTTGAAGTTGCTGGTTTTTCTGTCTCCCTTGGCTTTTCTTCAGATGTTAGGATATCAGTTTCTATCTCCTAGCAATCCCTTAGATGTCAGGGCTGCTCTCTTTTCTCTTGACTTTTCCTTATATGTTAGGGGTGTTGTCTCTTTCTCTTGGCCTTCCCTTAGATGTTATGGGTGTTGTCTCTTTCTCTTAGACATCCCTTAGAAGTTAAAGTTTCTGCCTAATTCACATGGCCTTCCCTTGGATGTTAGGGTTACTTGCTCTTGTATCAGATGCTCCTTATCATAAATAACAAAAAGGCACAATATCGTGACTGGAACAATACACAAATAACCCGCACATAGGTGAGCTTAAGACGACGTTTTGGTCTTACTTGGATCATTTACAAAGTCACACTGTGACTTTGTAAATGGTCCAAGTTGGACCAAAACGTCGCCGTAAGCTCCCCCGAATGTACGGGTTATTTATTTTGTTGGAGTCCAGCTACCGACCTTTTTCCTGCAATGTTACGGATGCTGTGGAAAACCTTTTGCAAAACAAAAATTTCCTAATAATCTTATTCTAAAATTACACATGGGATTAATCGAGCCTTTTCAAATGGGTGTCCATCAACTCAGGAAAACATACGTTGGGAAACAGACTAATGATTTGAGATTGTTTAAGACACCTGTAAACGAATAAGTGAGTCTTACGTAACTAATGACATAATGAGAACAACTGGTTCGTCAAGGGTATAACGAAAAATTACTAATCCGTAAATACTTTCTTTTCTCTTCTGAAACAACCAAACTGAAAGCATCAGTTCCAAGGTTAAAAACTATTAACTAAATGCTGATTTGCTTAATAAATATTTTCTAATAATTTTATTTCTAAATAAATAATTTTATTAATAAATAAATAATTTTATTAATAAACAAATGATTTCATGAATAAGTTTATAATTCCGTTAATATATAATATGATCAATAAACAATGTCAAGTCGAGTTACCACCTTGCACTGTTTATGTCTGTTCCGCTGTAGGGGGAGAGTGTTCCGCTGTAGGAACCAAGTGATCTTTATCTCATGTGTCCCCTGTTCATATGGTATTGTAAGTAATTCAAGCATGTTTTAAAAGATATACAAGTGAGAAATATAGCTTATCCTTAAATAACTATATATATAATATTATGCGCTTGTCCGGAACAGGACAGAACGGACACGGGGTTTAGTGGAAGACGAGATTTCCACGAGCGAAAGGATCCACAAATTGAGCGAGGACTTAATGGAGACGGCGCATGAGCTCAGAGATTTACCATCTTTAAACCCACGCGAGTTATTGTTTATGAGATCACTTTTCTCCAAGTGCTATACTACTCTCCTTCTCACTATCTTCATTACCTTGTAAGGTATGTACATCAGCAAAACTGGCTTAATACTTATCTTCTTTCTTGAATATAGATACTCAGCCTGCCCTCTTAATATAGTTACTCAGCCTGCCCTCTTAATATAGTTACTCAGCCTGCCCTCTTAATATAGTTACTCAGCCTGCCCTCTTAATATAGTTACTCAGCCTGCCCTCTTAATATAGTTACTCAGCCTGCCCTCTTAATATAGTTACTCAGCCTTCCCTCTTAATATAGTTACTCAGCCTGCCCTCTTAATATAGTTACTCAGCCTGCCCTCTTAATATAGTTACTCAGCCTGCCCTCTTAATATAGTTACTCAGCCTGCCCTCTTAATATAGTTACTCAGCCTGCCCTCTTAATATAGTTACTCAGCCTGCCCTCTTAATATAGTTACTCAGCCTTCCCTCTTAATATAGTTACTCAGCCTGCCCTCTTAATATAGTTACTCAGCATGCCCTCTTAATATAGTTACTCAGCCTGCCCTCTTAATATAGTTACTCAGCCTGCCCTCTTAATATAGTTACTCAGCCTGCCCTCTTAATATAGTTACTCAGCCTGCCCTCTTAATATAGTTACTCAGCCTGCCCTCTTAATATAGTTACTCAGCCTTCCCTCTTAATATAGTTACTCAGCCTGCCCTCTTAATATAGTTACTCAGCCTGCCCTCTTAATATAGTTACTCAGCCTGCCCTCTTAATATAGTTACTCAGCCTGCCCTCTTAATATAGTTACTCAGCCTGCCCTCTTAATATAGTTACTCAGCCTGCCCTCTTAATATAGTTACTCAGTCTGCCCTCTTAATATAGTTACTCAGCCTGCCCTCTTAATATAGTTACTCAGCCTGCCCTCTTAATATAGTTACTCAGCCTGCCATCTTAATATAGTTACTCAGTCTGCCCTCTTAATATAGTTACTCAGCCTGCCCTCTTAATATAGTTACTCAGCCTGCCCTCTTAATATAGTTACTCAGCCTGCCCTCTTAATATAGTTACTCAGCCTGCCCTCTTAATATAGTTACTCAGCCTGCCCTCCTAATATAGTTACTCAACCTGCCCTCTTAATATAGTTACTCAGCCTGCCCTCTTAATATAGTTACTCAGCCTGCCCTCTTAATATAGTTACTCAGCCTGCCCTCTTAATATAGTTACTCAGTCTGCCCTCTTAATATAGTTACTCAGCCTGCCCTCTTAATATAGTTACTCAGCCTGCCCTCTTAATATAGTTACTCAGCCTGCCCTCTTAATATAGTTACTCAGCCTGCCCTCTTAATATAGTTACTCAGCCTGCCCTCTTAATATAGTTACTCAGCCTGCCCTCTTAATATAGTTACTCAGCCTGCCCTCTTAATATAGTTACTCAGCCTGCCCTCTTAATATAGTTACTCAGCCTGCCCTCTTAATATAGTTACTCAGCCTGCCCTCTTAATATAGTTACTCAGCCTGCCCTCTTAATATAGTTACTCAGCCTGCCCTCTTAATATAGTTACTCAGCCTGCCCTCTTAATCACAAACATCATGCCACTGTTGTAAACGCAGTCAAACGGGTGTCTGATGATGGCGCCTTCAACACTTCAAATGCGACTTTTTCATTGCAGCCGCGCTCAGTGGGTGCCCGTTTTCTGTTCGCTCAACAGACTTATTTTTTAACGTTTTTTTTTTTCTATATTTATAGTTTTTCTAACCTAACCTAACCTAACCTAGAATGTGTTGTTAACCTTATGTGAAAAAGTGACAGTTGCTAGGAGGATGAGTTGAGGATGGCTGACTGTCTTCCAGAGTTCTGGTAACTGTCACGTGTTCGACTTGTTGACCTTAGCTAGTGGTATAGACAATGCTTCTGATCCATCTGGAAGAGTCAGGTTCCAGTGCATTTGATGCATCCAGCTCCATCAAACTTTTTTTTTACCTCTTCCCGTGTTGTGTGTGATGTCCAGTACCTACTGGTGTGCCCTTCCTCCAGGCTTTTTGGAAATGCCCCAGTTTCTAATGAAAGACCACTTTAAATCGCATGTTCAGCACTTCACAGATTCCTCGTCTTTTTCTTTAAGCTCTCTTGCTTCCCTTTTGAGTTAAATATCTTGGTCTTTTATTGTTATCTTTCTTCTGATAAGGCTGTGAAGCTGTGTAGAAGTTTTTGTTCAAACTTCGCCTTAACTGTAATATAATTCTCGAATTATCTCAACCTCTGTCCTCATCCTATATATATTTATTTCTGGTTAATTTGCTCACTTCTCTGTTGTCATCTGTTCTTCACTTCCTACAGTTTTTCCATGCTCATGCTTTTTTTTATTTTGCCGCTTTGCATTTCTGGTTAAACTAGGGCTCTCTTCGTCTTTGCTATTTCTATTTCGCTCTTTGGGTATGAATTTCTCTGCCTCTCGACACTTTCCAGCTACGTATTCCATCATCTCATCCATTGACTTTCCTTCCAGTTCCCCTTCCCACTCCATTACATTCAGGAATTCCCGCATTCCTGCAAAGTTTCCTATTCCAAGCTTCAGGGACCTTTCTTGTCATTTAAGCCTTATTTGCCTGTTCAGGGACCTTTTCTCCTGCATTGCACATGCTGCTTCAGTTTCCCTTCTAAGGGAATTGAGCTTCCCTTCAAACTCCTCCCTCAGTCGGTTTTTCTGGTCATCTATCCTCTCTTTCAGCTGGTGCTATTGTCCGCCATCATGTTCCTCCATATTTCTTGCTTACATGAGAGAAGCATTTAGGTGTGTGCGTGTGTGAGTTCTTTAATCTGTAAGTACTCACCTAGTTGTGGTTGGAGGGGTCGAGTCATAGCTTCTGGCCCCGCCTCTTCACTGGTCCTAACTAGGTCTACTCTCTCCCTGCTCCATGAGCTTTATCATACCTGCCACCACTACCTCACTTTCCAGACTAATCCATTTTCTGACAACCTATGGCTGAAGAAATACTTCCTAACATCCCTTTGCCTCATTGGAGTCTTCAACATCTAATTGTGAACCCTTGTTGCTGTGTCCCATCTCTGGAACATCCTGTCTCTGTCCACCTAGTTGATTCCTCTCAGTATTTTATATATAGTTATCATGTTTTTCCTATCCTTCCTGTCCTCCAGCGTCGTCAGATCGAGTTCTCTTAACCTCTCCTCGTTGGACATACCCCTTATCTCTGGCACTAGTCTCGTTGCAAAAGCTTTGCATTTTCTCTAGTTTCCTGACGTGCTTGGCCAGGTGAGGGTTCCAAACTGGAGCTGCATACTCCAATATGGGCCTGACGTACACGGTGTACAGGTCCGAACCGACTCCTTACTGAGATGATGGAATGGTATTTATAGGTTCGCTAGTCGTCCATATGCTGCAGCAGTTATTTGGTTGATGTGCCCCTCAGGAGATGTGCTCGGTATTATACACACTCCAAGGTCCTTTTCCTTGAGTGTGAGTTGTAGTCTTTAGCCTCCCTAGACTGTACTCTGTCTGCTGTCTCCTTGCCCTTCCCCGATCTTCATGACTTTCCACTTGGTGGGGTTAAACTCCAGGAGCCAGATCCCTCTGAAGTCCTGCCTTATCCTCCTCCGACTGAATTCTCCTCATTAACTTCACATCGTCTTCAAACAGGGACACTTCTGAGTATTTCTTCCGTCATGTCATTCACATATACTAGGAACAGCACCGGTCCTACGACTCACCCCTGTGGAACCCCGTTCGTCACAGGCGCCCACTCTGACACCTCATCACGTACCATGACTCGCTGCTGCCTTCCTATCAGGTATTCTCTGGAAATATAAACGCATAAGCAGTATAATGTGATCACATTATACTGCTTATGTATTTATATTTCCATTGTGTCGGTATTTTATAACATTTAATTCCATCGTGCCAAACACTGCAGTAGAAATGGATTCTTCACACAGAGAATACCTGGACCTTTTTCAAAAAACTTACTCTTGTACCTTTCGACCAGGTAGATCTGTTTGTGACTTGATAAAGCCCACTGTGTGGGCGAAACGTTGTCAATAAAGGATCACATTATACTGCTTATGTGTTTATTTTCCATTGTGTCGGTATTTTATACCATTTATTTCCAGGTATTCTCTGATTCATTGCAGTGCCTACCTTGTTATACCTGCCTTGTCCTCCACCTTTTGCATTAGTGTTTTGTGTGGAACTGCGTTAAAAGTCCTCTTACAGTCCAAGAAAACGCAATCTACCCACCCGTCTCTCTCTTGTCTTACTGCTGTCACCTTTTCATTGAACTCTAGTAGGTTTGTGACACAGGATTTAACGTGCTGGTTGTCGTTTATAAGCTCATTCCTTTATAGGTGGTCCACCACTCTTCTCTTGACAATCTCCATAACTCTGCATACAATACATGTCAGTGACACAGGTTTGTAGTTTAAGTCTGCGTGTCTGTCCCCTTTTTTAAAAATTGGGACTATATTTTCTGTCTTCCATACCTCAGGTAGTCGCCCTGTTTCGATAGATGTGGTACACAGAGAGATGTTATCCGGCCCCTTCGCCTTTGAGTTATCTAGATTGCTTAGCAGCCTTTTCACCTCTGTGTCCAGCACTTGTTGGTGTATCCCACCTCTCTATCTTTCTGGAGTCTTTTCTGTCTCCACTGTGAATACTTCTTTAAATCTCTTGTTGAGCTCACAGCATTCAAGATCGTTTCTTGTAAACTTCTCTCCTTCCTTCCTCAGCCCGATTACCTAGTCTTTGACAATTGTTTTCTTCCTGATGTGACTGTACAACAGCTTCGGGTCATACTTGGCTTTCACTGCTATGTCATTTTCATATTGTAGTTGGACCTCCCTTCTTACCTACGCATATTCATTTCTAGTTCTTCGACTACTCTTTTTATTCTCCTGGATACTTTGCCTTCTATACTTCTTTCATTCACTAGCTCACTGGCCTTAATATTTGAAAGCTTTCAATACTAACATGTCAAGGTTACTTTAGGCAAGAGTTGCCAGGAAATTGGATATGCGTTACCTGACGCCGGTTTTAATTATATGATGACTCGCTCAGGAAAGAATATTACAAATAATGTTGTAGCAGAAATAATCCCTGGAGGCAGCTCAGATGAAAAGTCACACACACATGAGCTGCTGAATTTCTGGAACAAACACACCCTAAGTCAGCAGATAGTAGAGCCAACGAAACTGGAGAACACACTAGACCTTATTTTCACAAATAATGAGGACCTGGTAAGAAACATAACAATATCAAAAACAAAAAATTCTGATCACAATCTAATCGAAGTCCAGACTTACATGCACAGGGGTCCTTATCACCAAAATGCATACAACTATGAGGGTACCTTTACCAAATTCAACTTCAACAACAAGAACATCAACTGGGATCAGGTAAACTATGCCCTAAATGAAACATGTTGGGAAGATATTTTAAATTACATGGACCCTAACAGTACCTTGAAAAGATCAACCTCCTGGTAGCTGAAGAATGTTGAAGGCATATTCCGCTAAGAAAAAAGAAGAGAAAAAGTAAACTGGAGAGAGAGAAAGACGCTCCCTCTACAGGAGAAGACGAAGAATCACTGAGCTCCTCAAGAATGCCAGATTATATGATACACAGAAGGGAGTGCTAACCAGGGAAGTGGAAATTATTGAGCTAAAGTTAAAGGACTCATACAGGATTCAGGAGAGACAATAGGAGCTAAAAGCGATTAGTGAAATTGAAAGAAATTAGAAAAATTTCTTTTCATATGCCAAAAACAAGGCAAAAACCACTTCTAGTATAGAGCCCCTGCTCAGACAAGACGGATCGTACACAGATGACAACAAAGAAATGAGTGAGATACTGAAATCTCAATATGACTCTGTGTTCAGCGAGCCACTAATCCGTCTAAAGATAGACAATCCAATTTTTTTTTCATGAATGAGCCTCAAAACCCTGCCAATGTATGTAAAATTTCTGACATAACCCTAACTCCACTAGACTTTGAGAAAGCCATCGACAACATGCCCATGCACTCAGCCCCAGGCCCAGACTCGTGGAACTCTGTGTTCATTAAGAGCTGCAAGAAACCCTTCTCACGGGCCCTAAGTATACTATGGAGAAGGAGCATAGACACAGGTGAGATTCCACAGTCACTAAAAACTACGGATATAGCCCCACTCCATAAAGGTGGCAGCAAAGCAGTAGCTAAGAACTATAGACCAATAGCTTTAACGTCCCATATCATAAAAATCTTTGAAAGAGTTCTAAGAAGCAGGATAGCAAACCACCTGGACTCCCAAAAATTGCACAACCCAGGACAACATGGTTTCAGAGCAGGTCGCTCCTGCCTCTCACAACTGCTAGACCACTATGATATGGTCTTAGATGCACTGGAAAACAAACAGAATGCAGATGTAGTATATACAGATTTTGCAAAAGCCTTTGACAAATGCGACCATGGTGTAATAGCACACAAAATGCGTGCTAAAGGGATAACTGGCAACGTAGGCAGATGGATCTTCAACTTTCTAACCAATCGAACACAAAGGGTAGTATGTGGTAAACAGAGTTAAATCGGAAGCTGCCATAGTGAAAAGCTCTGTCGCACAAGGCACAGTACTCGTCCCAATCCTGTTCCTCATTTTCATATCAGACATAGAAAGAGATGTAAACCATAGCACGGTATCATCCTTTACAGACGATACTAGGATCTGCATGAGAGTGTCATCCATTGAGGACACGGCAAATCTGCAAGAAGATATAAACCAAGTTTTCCAATGGGCAACGGAGAACAATATGATGTTCAATGAAAACAAATTCCAACTACTCCTTTTTGGAAAACTGGAGGAAATAATAGCTAGGACTGAGTATACTACAAGCTCTAATCACACAATAGAGCGGAAGAGTAATGTGAAGGACCTGGGTGTGGTAATGTCCTCACCTCACCTTCAAGGACCACAACAATGTCGCTATCAAATCTGCGAGGAAACTGATAGGATAGATAATGAGAACATTCAAGACAAGAGTTGCTAAGCCAATGATGATTCTTTTTAAATCAATTGTTCTCTCTAGGCTGGAATAATGCTCCACATTAACATCCCCATTCAAGGCAGGTGAAATTGCAAATCTAGAGAATGTACAGAGAACATTTATTGCACATATAAGTTTCATCAAACACCTAAACTACTGGGAACGCCTGGAAGCACTTGACTTGTATTCACTGGAGCAATAGTTTTACGTTGGCCTTAATAATTTCTAGCTGCCTGGGTAGCGTTAGGGTGTGTTCCACTTGTGGTCCAAATTGGTAAGTGTTAATATTAAAAATTGATTTAATGTGTTCACTATGTGCTGCTATAATGTTAATATCAAGTGCAATAGACCCTACCACATGTTCATTCAAGTCACAAACAATTTATACAGTCCACTAATTTTACCAGAGTTACTGATTTTCTTAAATATTAATAAATAATTAGGTCCCGCTTGGTGTGAGTGTGGTTGAGGAGTGTGGGCATCGGAGGAGTGACAGTGCTGCGACCTATTGTGATTAAGTCCCACTTGCCTCAGGTGTAACTAAATTTGGTGAGTAAAATTACGTGTATATAAACAATAGTGAATCACGTGCATGTAATTTCTCACAGGCCCAAGTCGAACCGAAACGTCGTCATAAGTTTCGGTCGCCTATGTGTGGGTTATCTGCGTATATTAACGAAAGAATATTCAGGTTACGAAAGGTCAAGAGTCATTAGTTATGAAACAGGAAAAATCAAATACATAAAACCAGAGTAAGAAAGATATGCAAGGAAAACAAGAATCTCTAAGTAGAAATAGAATTTGAAAACCTAATGATTTTACAAGTAAAATCAACATATTCTCTATAGTAAAAGAAGTGAGCACCTGCATAATAGACGACACTTTAATAAACTATTTAGCGGTAATTTTTGGATGTGCAGATAAAGAATTACACTCGAGATGAACAGAGAAAAAAAATGCGTACTAAGAGAAAGGTCAATGAACGATTCAACGAGAAAGAACATGTGTCCAGCGTAGGAATATAAATGCTAGAAAAATCAAACAGAATTCCTAAAATGACCTTCACAAATGTCATGCAGAGGGAAGGAATGTTGGTGGTACTATCATCCTGCCAAATAAGTGTGAAATGGAAACCCATAAGTATTTTATAAACTGGTAGGATTGCTGGTCTTTCTTTCTATCTCATAAACACGCAAGATAACAGGGGCATCTTGCTACTTCTACTTACAATTCGGTCACACTACACTTGCATCGACACGCATATGAATACACACCCATCTTAGATTTTCTTCTGTTTTCTTAATAGTTCTTTTTATTATTTGTTTCCTTTCATCTCCCTGAGGAAGCAGAATAAGTATCCTTCCTCCGTAAGCCATGTTTGTTGTAAATGCCGTTTAAGATGTCGGGAACAATGGGTTAGAAATGAATAAACATGATAAGAATTTTTTTAAGTTGGGATGTTTGAATGTCACTGAAGTAGTGCAGATGAAAAGAAAGACGTCTTTGTAAATGTTACGATGTCCTGGATGCTGTGGCTCTAAGCGAAACAAAGTTGAAGGGGATTAGAGAGTTCCAGTGGATAAAAGTAAATGTGATTATGTCAAATGTATCTGAGAAAGTTGGAGCTACGAAAGAAGTAGAAAAATATTGAAGGATCAGTCATGGCAACAAAAGAGGGAATATAAATGTATAAATTCAAGGATTATGTGGATTAAAATAAGGGTCGGATGCGAAAAGTGGGTCATAGTAACTGCTTATGCACCTGAAGAAGAGAGGTGTGTAGATGAGAGAATGAGATTTTGGAAGATGTTAAATGAATGTTTAGGGAGTTCTGAGAGAGTAATTGGGGTGGGGAACCTAAATGCTAAAATGGGAGAAACTGTTGTAGAGGGCGTAGAGAGCGTGTCTGTCTCGCGCCCAGCAGACGGAGGTTTCTCCACAAAGTATTGCGCTGAATAACCCAAATAGGTTTAGCGCTTAACATGAATTATATTAATTTGTAGAGGGCGTAGTAGGTAAGTTTGGGGTGCCAGGGGTAAATGATAATGGGGGCCTTTGATTGAATCTTGTACAGAAAGCGGTTTTAAAATAGGCAATACATGTTCAAAAAAATGGATAAAAAGGTATACGTGGTATGATATTGGGCGCAATGACAGTAGTTTTGTTGGATTACGTATTGGTAGATAAAAGGTTGATGGGTAGACTTCAGGAAGCGCATGTTTAGAGAAGGTCAATAGATATATCAGATCATTGTTTAGTTATAGCTACAGTGAGAGTAAGAAGTAGATGGGGTACATGGAGAATGGTATTAGCGAGTAAGAGAAAGGTGAAAGTGAATAACCGAAAGGAGGAGGTAGTTAGAGTAAATTATAAGCAACTATTAGGAGAAAGTTTGTCTAGAGAAATAGAGAGTATATGTAATAAAGAGGCTGAAGAGATATGCGCAGCAGAAGTCTGTGGATATAAGAGGAAGAGTGGGTACTGGAGGAAAGATGATCGATTTTGGGTAAAGGACAAAAAGTTAGCATATCAGAGGTTTGCACAAAGCAAAAGTGATATAATGAGGGTGGAGTATATGGAAAGTAAAGGAGAGGCTAAGACGGGTGGGAGAGTGAAAAAGGAGATAAAATGTGAGAGTGGGTGAGTTGCTGTTAACAAATTTTGCTGAGAATAAGAAAATGTTTTAGAGTGAGAATAATTAGTTGAGAATGCCTAAGGAACAAACCGATCTCACAGAAACAGAACAGGAGAGTTATTAGTTAAGGAGTTAGAGTATTAGGAAGATGGCAGAAATATTTTGAGGATCAGTTAAGTGTTTATGAAGAGGGGGAGGCACTGATTTCATGCATTGGCCAGGGAGGTATAACATCCTTAAGGAGTGAGGAAGAGCCCGATACGAGAATGGTGGAGGTAAAGTGAAAGGAAATAAAGCAGCTAGGACTGATTGGATCATGACAAAAATGTTAAAAGCAGGTGGGGATGGAGTTTTGGAGACGTTAGTACTTTAGTT